>JAHWFO010012390.1:4259052-4286992 GCA_023313115.1 Rhysida immarginata | reverse complement strand
TTTGCTTTGTAATTCCCCTCAACAGATGGCGCGGGCGGGCGAAGCCGTGGGTAACAACTAGTTAAACGTTATAAGATGCTATAGTACAAGATAAGAGGAAAAAGGTTTTATCAAACCAAGCTTTTATAATGTTTTATTTAGTGGCAACAATACAGCTTAATTTTGCAACAATAAACAATAGATACATTTACCTCTCGCCATAACGAAATGTCCAATTGTTACAACAATCAATTCGTAGTAATGAGTTACTACCATTAGAACACGTACCAATGAACCGATTTGAAAATTTTTTTCTTTATCATAAATTGTCATCGATTCTGCATAAGTGTGTCAAATTGCAGCTCCCTAGCTTGTCGGAAAGTTGGTTTAATATTGATTACAAGATTTGACCTAAACAAACTAACACAGCAAAGTTATAAAAAGCTTATAAAAAATAAAATGAAAAACGGAATTATTTATTCAAAGAAATTCTCATATTTCATGATATATTCAATTTGAGATTAAATTAACTTTAAAGTTAAAAAAATTTTTTTCATTTTTGTATTTTTCAAAAATCGGAATCTCGGACGACTGCAATTGAAAGAATGCATTTGGCATCATTATGTTTTGAATGAAAGTGAATGAAATAAAAAAATTCCACAAAAATAAATTGCTCTTAAGAAAGACCAATAATCTATTGCAAACAAATGCTACATTTCTTTGAATTCATATGTGCGGAGTTTTTTTAATATTACGGAGAGCCTTTTCTAAGACTAATACAATTGGTCGTGTTTACTTTTACTTTGCAATAAAATTGATTGTTTACTTGAAGGTCTAACTTAGCGAAGGTATAAGGTTTATAAATCACATATTTTCTTTTGGAAAGACTGATTTATCTATATCAGTACGTTCAAATTAGTTTGAAATTAAACAGTGTGCATGATAAATAGAAAAAGTTAATATTTATAAACAAATAAAAAAAAACAAGTTTTTGAATAAAACAGGGAACAAAAATATCCGTTATAAGAAGGATAGAGACAAGACAAATTTAAGACAAGACAAATTTCAAAGTTCATCTGAAATTTATTGCAAAATAAAGCATCATAGAATATTCAACTTTTTTCTTCTCTTTCATTATTTTCTTTCCCACTATAAACCATTCAGATATGCACGAGGGCTACAAGAGTGAAGATAAGTTATTCACGAAATGAAGTAATACAGGGTGTTTCATAATTGGTGTCCCGTCTTTAGGTCCAAATAACGACTGAAGGGGAACAGATTGGGGGAGAATGAATATTAATTATTTGGTTTTAATGTCCCTTAATTCAGAATAAAAATATTTCGCGTCCCTGGGGGTGAAAGGGTAAATTTTGAAAATTTTAATTTTGTAGGGGGTGGGGTTAGACCCCATGTGTTATTTAGAAAGTTGTAGAGCATCATGTAAAATGTGGGTTCAGCAAAAAACCCGGTGAAAAAATCTCATCCCCTGCCCTTTCACATGAAAGTGAAAGGTATGGCTAGCTAATGCAGACAAAAACAGAAAAACTCATTAGAAACCTTTCACTTTACCCACTCGATAAAGGGCAGGGGATGAGATTTTTTTCACCAAGTTTTTTGCTAAACCCACATTTTACATGATGCTCTACAACTTTCTAAATAACATATGGGATCTAACCCCTACCCCTACAAAATTAAAATTTTCAAAATATACCCCTTCACCCCCAGGGACGCGAAATGTTTTTATTCTGAATTAGGGGACATTAAAACCAAATAATCAATATTCATTTCCCCCCAATCTGTTCCCCTTGAGTCGTTATTTGGAACTAAAGACGGGACACCAATTATGAAACACCCTGTATATCTATCCTTATATTTCGAATTGTATCAGGTTGTCCGAGAAGTTTCTTCCGTATTTGAACTTTTATTATGTACAAAATGATTGAATTAATGAGGATAGTACTCCCCATCCAACTCGATGATCTTCTTCCAACGTTTTGGGAGCTTTTCGATTCCTCTTCGAAAAACCCTAGGAACAAATCGACCTCTTTTTTGCACTCTTCTGCACTTTTAAAAATTTCACCCCGAAGATGGAGTTGGAGGTGGGAGAAAAGGTAGTAGTCGGAGGGTGCTAGGTCAGGGCTATATGGGGGATGAGCCATGATATCCCATTCGAGCTCGTGCAAGGTCCAGGAGGCGGCGATGCTAGTATGCGGGCGTGCGTTGTCTTGATGGAACAGAATCGGCTTTCTTCTGAACTCGTTTCGGCGATTGTTCTTGATGGATTGTAGAACAAACACTCGAGATACAGTATTGTTTGCTTACGCGTCAAGAATCCGGAAGAAACTTTCCGGACAACCTGATATTAAATCCACACAAAGGTAAATCATTAAATTATTGATGAAAATAGGAAAGAAAATTCCACAGCATGGAATTCGTTAAATAGCATTCAAAAAAATATTTGACATGTATTTTTTCTTTTTTTGACAAGAGGTGTAATTTTCGAGATATTAGACCGTCCCGGGACTTTTTATTCACCCGGTATAAACTTCTTACATGAATCCCGGTGTTAAGAGCATATTCGTTGACTGAACTGGAAACACTTCAAGAACAAAGGAAGCTATATTGGATCTTGGAGCCTTGTGCAGCATTGATTTTGATCGAAGAGGAAGATTTAACCTGTTACAGGAACATCATTGGAGACAATCTGTTTTGAAATTTGTTTTGTATAATTCATCGATCTGAACGTAGTGCAAACTCTGTGACATCTTTAAGGTTTGGGATTAGACACTTTTTCCATAGATCATATCTCACATCCGTTAAGCTAAATCAGACAGATTAGGTCAAAGATTTCATTGAAATGATAATATATTCATTAAAGAATGATAGAAACGAATTTTGCTATTGAATATCCTGAATATATTATTCAGAATGAAGGTTTCAATATGACATGTTCTCAGGGACGTATCGCCGCCGTTCAACTCCATCGCAAACCCTCAACGAAGTCAAAACATCTGTCTTCCATATATTGCAATTGACTGCTGTGAGAAAGGCGATTAAGGATATGGATTTTCTACTAGAACAGACGAAAGATATTACATGCCTTATTAGCTTTTATATTCAATGCTATTCTGTTATACTACTATACTTTTATACTGTTATAGGCTCTTGGAATCATCGCCTAGATTCATTCATAATATCCAGAGACACACATTTTACCCTTTCGTTTTTAATTTTGAAAAATTGCATATATCAAACTAGATTTCTTTAAAACTTCTATGTCGGACTGCGATATCTATGTTGTGTATAAAAGGTGACTATTAATGTTTTACAATCAATTGTTTTTCTATATTTTCATTTTATTGATTCTGTTAGCCGTTATGAATATTTTTGTGTCAAAATTCTAATTTACACACACTTCTTATTCTATGCTTCCAAGGACATTTTATGCAAGAATAAGACTGTGTGATCACCTAGCACATCATCAGAAAAAAATCAAACAATTTAAAAAAATTGAAAAAAGGTAGGGAAGCGTACATTAGTGCTGAAGAATTTCATTCGGTTCCAGTAAAAATTCCTGCATTTTTAGTTCTTTACAATTTTTATGTAAATAAAGTGCAAATTTTCGACTATTATTAGATATACTTATCTAATTATTATGCCGTTAAAATCTGTTTACGTTACCGCTAATTGTCCTTAATAAGATTCCAATTACCTATGGGCTTTTTCCAGTAATAATTTTGTTAAAGATTTTTCAAGGTTGTTTTAAAGCGACCATGTTATATTGAAATGATGCCGAAAGATACGAATTAAATATCTTAAAATATACTTCACAATAAATTTGCAGTTGAAGCTGATCTCATATTAGATAATGGATAAAGGTGGATTTCCTGTATGATGAATTCTTTGAAGTGAATGAATTAAATTATACCTGGGTTATTTCGAACGTGAAATAATCAGTTTCCTTAATTATTTCTTGAATACAGCAATGTATTAAGAATTATCGAAAACAGATTACGAACAAATGGAGGTTAATAAAAAAACAAAATCTCAATCCTAATTAAAAAACACAGATGTTATATATCGATTATGAAGGGGTTGATGAGTTAGTTGGGGGGGGGGGGGTGAGGTATTTTTCTTATTAATTGATCTTGGTTCTACCTCGGCATTTATCAGTGGAGTGTTCCACGTAATTTCAATGGGAAAGCGGCGGCTCCGTTGGACGAAGTCTTTATCAACAGTCAGATATTTGACAGCATTTTATTGCCGTGGCTTGTCTTAGAAACGATCCCGTAAATCTTAGCAATAAAATGCTTGCGCCTGACTGAAATGGTACCAACAAATAAAAAAAGATAAGAGGCTAAGAATAGCACTAAGATTCTTTATCATTGATTTAAATAGAATGAAGACTCTTTATCCCTTAAATGAGTTTTGTAACAATTATCTACAAGATAAGTTAATCATTTAATGCATATAAACAAAACAAAGAGACAATCATTTTTCTTGTAATTGGAAAATATATAAATAAAACTAAGTTTACGAATTTAACAGGATTTATATAAAGATCAAAGTTCTATTTCAGACGACATCAATAATTTAGTTTGTATTTTAAACGAATGCGTCGTTAGAAAATCGTTCTTCTTAATAAGATAAGAAATTCTATTAAAGAAGACAAACTTTTGAAGGCCACGGTTTATTTGTTGAATTTTCTTTTAAATTTAAGTTAAACTATCTAATTAGATAAGGAAAATGTTATGGAAATTTTTCTTCAGCCTTCCTTTCTGATGTTTTACAATGCTTTCCCATTCCATACATACTATGTGTATTCAATATTGAAAGTTCCTTCGGAATCAGCACTTAAATAAACAGTTTCAAAATAATTTCAAATTTAAAATTCAAGCTGTATAAAATTTCTTATAATTTGAAATATTTTCGCAAATTTTTATCTTAACACAATTCCGCCTTTTCAACATTGATGTTGAGAAAAGACTAAGAGTTGAAGTGTTAATTAACTCCAAAAGACTGAGATAACAACTTGTCTGAGAGTTGAAGTGTTAATTATGCTATCAAAAATTTAAGCATTTATTTATTTTATTCACAAAAATTGAAGAAGTCGTCTTGTGTTGTTCAATTTCACACAAGCTTGGATTCAAAGCGCAACGACTGAAATTTTTTTAGACAA
Source organism: Rhysida immarginata (assembly GCA_023313115.1). Lineage (NCBI taxonomy): Eukaryota > Metazoa > Arthropoda > Chilopoda > Scolopendromorpha > Scolopendridae > Rhysida > Rhysida immarginata. The sequence continues at coordinate 4,281,834 of JAHWFO010012390.1, read as the reverse complement.
CTCTGGAAATATAAACTAACGGAAGAGACGTACAGGTTTATCGAAATTTAACTTCACCAACCAACTCAGGGAACTGTAGAGGACGTACTACTGGCACGTAAATGACACGAAACTCGAAGAACATAGATCCACCTTCACAGATCTCAACCTTTTCAGCAAATTGATTCGCCCATCTGGTGAAATTAGACTTCTAAACTAATCTAAAATCTCATATAATCTAAGCTAACATAACCTAATAGAACATAGGCTAACTTAACCTAACATAAGCTTGCTGAAAGGGTTGGGATCTGCGAACACGCGGATGAGATCAGATGAGCGAAGAGCCCCAGCTGGAAAACACCAGTTGTACCACTGCCTACTACGCAGCTAAAATCGCAGAATGACATTGTAGTTCCCAAAACCAACACATTAACTTTTTGGCGCCATCCATCAGTGGTTTCGGCTTGGTTTGTTAATTGAGAAACCATGGTTTCGGTTTGTCGGGATTTCTTTAGAAGCAGTGTCTTTTAAGTTGTTATATAAGGGGAAGGCGTGGCCTGGTGGGCTTTCATTGAAACACAACTTCAGTGAAGTTAAGCTACATCAGGCACGGCTAGTCACTGGATGGGCGGCTCATCAGTGACCCAGGATCTTCACCCCCCCCCCCCCGGCTGCTGTGACTATCATACAGCAGTCGTTAATCCAGGTCCATCCAGAGACCCAACTCGTCGCCTCAGGCCATACACGCTCTGGATGGACGTATTGGATTACAATGAATTAAAAAAAAATGTATATTTTATCAAAAATCTATAATTTAAGCAATAACTTACTGAAATGATGAAATATTTTTTGTATTTAAACTTAACCACTAATGAATTAACAACGAAAATAACGCAGTAAAGAAATAACGCCACGAATTCTAGAACAAACCACAAATCCAGAGCTTTAATCAACACGGGTATGCAGCGCCAATTTTAATTAACGGCGAAAAAGGAAATTACAACAAACATTGTCGTTTTCTATGCTATATTATACAGGCAGTTTATTATATAGCAGGCAGTGGTTGAACATTAGGACACGTGCTACTAAACCAATTTCCGCTATCATTATTTGCTCGTTATATTCACTCATGACATGTTGTTACGAGTTGTTTGATATATTACAGGCCACATCATAGCACTGAAAGTTACAACAGTACCATATAGAACCATATGGTACCATTAGGAGACGTGCTACTAAACCAATTCCCACTATCAGTATTTATGCGTTATATTTACTCCTTCGAGGGAGTTTTGCGCCATCCCAGCAACTAATGACTGCTTCGAGATGACAGTAGCAGCCGGGACCGACGGCTTAACGTGCCCTCCGAAGCACGGGGGGGGGGGGTCCATGATGGAAGAGCTGCTAGCGGACGAACAAATCAGTGGCTATCACCAGCTGGTGGACAACCAGCACTGGTCACTCAGCAAATGGGTCAGACTAAAGTCGCCCCAACAGCTGTGCCCCAAATAGCCGTCCCACCCAGCAGTGATCCTCAAGTCCCTGGCTGTCACCCAGCCAGCAGCTGGCCGCGCCTGAAGTTGCTTAACTCCATCGATCAGCGAGCCAACCGACGAGATAACCAGGCCACGGCCACCCCCTTGACACGTAGTTACGAGTTGTTTGATATATTACATGCCATATCTTAGCATTGAAAATTGCAACAGTACCATATGGTACCATTACAACACGTACTACTAAACAATTCTCACTATCATTATTTACGCGTTATATTCATTCACGAGACATCCTTACACGTACACGTGCCACTAGACCAATAAATATCTGCTATCTCTCTTATATATTCGTTCATGACACAGTGTGACGATTTGTTAGATATATTACATGCCATATCTGGTTATAGGAAATTTTTAAGGGGGTAGCATTAGAGCACATACCTATTCAGGCTATCTCACGTTCGAATTGTTCGTACTCTGCCCCATAATAATGGATTGGTGAAAACAGAGTGTGAAAAAGTTATTTCGTTTTCAAGTGATCATAATAAAGAATAAACCCCCTACGAATAAAATAATTCTTTTGATTTAGAGACAGTTTTACCCTTTCAATAATCCTCAGTCACGTCATCCTGACCGCGCACTATCTCATTAAAGTTAAGAGCACGCGCAGAGCCGAACCGAAGTGCTCAGCACGCATTTTCCCCAATGCAAAGATAACACTGGGCAACATTTTTTTATGAAAATCATGGACCCAAAACCAAAGTGATCTTTTTATACTAATTCTGTATTGCTGAAAACGAATATCATAACAAAAATTCTGAGTTGGCTACAAATATTTAGAAAATGTCATACCGAAGATCACGCTTTTTTGAATGTCATAGCATGCATTATACTTGCCTACAGGTGATGTCTCTTCATCTTTCTCTTGTACTGAAGGTCAGGAGCATTTCTACTGACTGCCCAGCAGTAGTCCGCCAACATACTTGCTGACCATTTGCCCTGATACCGCTACTCCATGGTTGATATTGACTAGTGAAACCGTTCACCGTGCTCATCGCTGACGGCACCACAGTTTTCGGGAAAGAAGTCGAGATGAGAGCTGAGGAAATGTATCTTCACAGACATGTTGCATCCAAGTTTGTGATACTGAGATAGCAACATGCTGAATGTAGTCGACAGATCTGACATTATCCAGAAATTTCAATGACACAAGGCGGAACGCATCCCAGGCGGCTTTCTCATTTGACTGAAGTAAACTGTCAAACACACTGTCAAAGTGGAGTGGCGGAAGAATGATGTTGTTGGTTTGAACCAGTGAGGGATGCAGCACATTTTTCTGACCAACTTGAAACTGTGATCTCTTTGGCCATTCTCGTTGAATGTAATGCAGGTCTCTTGCACGGCTGTCCCATTCACACAAGAAGCAACTGTACTTTGTAAAGCCCAGCTGCAGACCAGTCAGATTTCCTATCAGACCAGTCATAAATTCATATCCAAGCAGGTATTATGTAACCACACCTCTCATTAACCACAGCTATCATATTAATTCTCAAAGTTTGTACTTATTATAAGGGGTACAGTATATACTGTATATATAGCTATATTATAATATATAATTATATAATATCATTGCAAGTATATAATTTTTATGCAAGTGATAATAATTACTGATTTTTCTATATATGTATTATATATAAAAGATTGAATAAGTCATACCACGTAGCAGTCGTACCTCAAAAAATAAATTTGGTTTTCATATTTGTGTTCAGGACACTTTTTTAGTCCGGATTTGGCCATTTTTAATTAAATTACATTTTCACTGTTGACCAGTGTAATTGCTTCTTTTCCAGCAATTCATTATGCGCACTCTCTCTCTCTCTCTCTCTATTGCAACGCAATGCATTATTGGAAATTTGTCTACAGACGGACGGACAGCTGGACAAACCGATCACATAAGCACTATTTTCTACGAAAATGTGCTAAAAAGTATCTATATATTTCATAACAAAACATAAAAGAATGAGACAAGCCCAGTGGTCTGCTCAGTTGCAACAAGGTAAGAATTCCTGAAGTAAGTAACAGTGGGCCCCTCAACAACATAAGTAAGTAACTCTTCACCATTCAATATTGACAGCAATTGGGAGCTTCCCTGTAAAGCAACTGTTTTAAGCTCTGGCATAGACCATGAAACGCCAGACGTTGTATTATTTTGACTGTTGTTTAATTGTTCTAAATAAACTTACCTGCTATTGAGGCCTTCTTATTTATGAAAAAAAACTTTTGAGCCGAAGATGCAATTTCATGACATATAAATCCAAACCGAACCGGGACTCGTCACAAATTGCCATGCGTAATGAATAGCTAAAGAATCTACATGTATGTGGATATCTGCATGATGCCATCATTGTATTATGCCAGTTATAACAGTTATGCCAGTTAAATGTATTTTCTTGAATATCCGAAATAAAAAAATTGAAACTTAGACCCAACAGGACTTAAAGTTTTCATTTGATGGTAACGTGTGTTTATCTTACGTTTAGCAATAAATAGACTTAAGTATTGCCATATTAAAATACATAATAGACGTAATTACATCTTACCTAAAAATAAAATAAAAATCCTAATTCGAACAGCAATGGAAGTTTCTTAGATTTTTAATCGTTATTCAAACAAAGCAAAAAAAATTGAGGTTTAAATCTTCAAAACAACATTTTCAAGCAATGTTGCTATTATTTGTGAAGCAGCAGCTGACGGCTATTTTAAAATCATACTCAATTTTGACTTCCTGTGACTTCTACAATCTGGGACGTAGGGAGACTGGGAGGAAGGGACATGTCATATGGCCCCTTAACCAAAATTCAGATTTAAAGCCGACAACAGCGGAAGGTCATTCAACAAATGCACACTCTTAAGGAGATTAAATGAGGAAACTACCAATCCACACAAAGAGTTTAATGACACAGATGTCATTTCGGGAGTTAAACCTCCTTCATGAGTGCGTGAATAGCAAAAGAATTACACAGGATTTATAATTACAGCGAAATTTACAAATCATGGATTTACAATTACAACAAGAACAAATAGTCCAATGAGTGAATTTTACAAAGCATGACACGAGCTTACTTTATAATAAATTTAACTAGGGGCAACCACAGAGCCACTGGCATCGGCCCATCATCGCTATCCAGTAGCCAATTGGGTGTCCTGCTGCTGAGAATCTCAGTAACTCTAAAAAGATTATTTATTCCTGCTCTAATGATAAATTCTGTGTTCTTCTTTCAATATTCACTACTGGTGAAGGAAGCTTAGCCCCAAAATGTATATTCGGATCATTAAATTCTTTTTGTGTGGATTGGTGGTTTCCTCATTTAATCTCCTTAGCGTTACGTCCACAGTTTTTGGTTTGTCATTCTATTATAAAAAAGAACATGCCTATTTCAATCGTTATATCCACATGCCTTTGCGACATTGCTTAGATTAGACACTTCAATCATCAAATTCAAGCCACATTGATTTTTTTTTGACTTTAGGATTATGTCGCATCTTAAGAGTCGCTCGCTGCTAGATTTGAAATCAGTCTTACAGATTCGAAGGAAGCAAATTTCATCTAAAATGGTGCATACTAGCATCGAAAACGTCATCTTCTCGAGTTTGTCGCAGAAATTGTTTTTGAAATAGAACATATACAGGGTTGTGCATAACCTTTTGCTAGGGGTCTGGAAAATAAACAAAACTAAGTGGAATGTTCTGCGGTTGATAATCAAAAAGTACGTTTATTTCTGCTTTTATCACATCAGTATTTAGTGTGGCCACCACCTGCTTCTCGAACAGCACGCATCCGTTTCGGCTTTAATATCTTGTGCAACGTTGACACAGCTGCGACGTCTTTTGCCACTGTTATTAGCAATGATGTTTTTGCTTTCCTGTGATAATTTCTCGGGCTTACCCTCAGCAAATACGGCATGGCAGTTATCATAACCTTTCTTCCAATTGTCCGTCACCCATCTATCCGATCGGTTTAACTTGTTCGCAACCCATTTGCGATTAATAAAAGATGCACCTGCTTCCATTGCCTCTCGATATGCATTTGCACGAACTCTATCCATGAAACGCTGCTCTTCACTGTCATTTATTAAACCAGCCATATTTGTTTGATACCAATAGACCCACAATGAACTACTCTCTGCCGAAGCGTCATAAGAGTGTGCTACAACGCTGCGGTTTAAGTCGCAGCCCCCTAGCAAAAGGTTATGCACAACCCCGTATATTCCCGTTCTGGAAGGAAAATCTTTGTATAGCCTATAAAACTTTCGTATCTTGGGAAAGGAGGAATGTCGTAGTTGCGAACCTATCCTTCGTTATCAAGAGATTCAAGATTGTCGCACTCCATCTACTTTGAAAATGTCCTCATAGCTGATGCAGAATACATTTGTTCCCCCCGATATTTGAAGTGTTTGCAACTTTTTCTGATCAACTTTTAAATCCTCCTGGACAAGTGAATTTCGTCTATCTTATAAAAAAGAGCGGTCGCCGCCTTGTTTCTGTCAACGATTTTTATTTTCACAAGAAAAATAACCGCGATTATTCATGACGAAAATCCGAAAGTCTCTCTTTCTTCTGCACAATATTAAATATGAATAACTAAGGAAAATTGAAGAAATATCGTTTTAAATTCGCTCGAAATGAAATGGTTCTGCGATCGAATTATTTCCTCTTTCTCGAGATATAATATTGAATTTTAAATTAAATTTCCTGTTTACAAAATTTTTTACGCTCATCTTTTCCATGCGAGGATTTACACTTAATACAAATGAAAACAAGCATTTCTGAAGAATATGATATAAATGTTTCATATTTAAAATGCTGATTTTTTGATATGGTTATATTCTTGGAACAAATCACCTAAAGGATGGAAATTTTTTTTTTTTTTTTGATGACATGAAAATGCGTGAGTAAATTCACAAGAAAAATATATTTTCAACTTTCAACAAAGTCATTAAAATTCAATTCTGATAATTTATGGTATACACTTACATTTCTTTTATTTTAAGAATTATTAGCTCGGTCAAAATGCTTTCTTAATATCAAAATCAATAGAACTTTTTTTGTTCAATAAAATAGACCATTATCTTATTTTATTTAAATATATATTAAATATATATCAGAAACTGTGTGCTCAGTCTTTTGAGTAAATTTGGACTCTTCATATTGTATATTTATTGTATAGTTATGTTTATATTGTGCTGTTAAAGTCGCTGTATGAACAGCGCGCATATCTATTTCCTGGGCAGTGAGCGTACGTTTTCCCACCTTAATAACGCTTATGAAGACAGAACATTTCACCATGGCACTCCACTTATTATGTATAATCATTTTATTTTCTTTATTTTTGGACGCTGTGAGAAAATGAAAGTTAAAAACCAGTTGAAGTTGACTGCCATCTTTTTATTTTATTGCATTTTCAAGAAAAAGGAGCTCCCCCTTTCGTCATGTCAACTTCTGCGTTGCCGCCGATAATGAGACAGCTCATAATAAAAGCAAGCAATAAAAGGCGCGTAATAAAACACATTACGATGACGCCTTTTAAATTACAGCCCCGCTTCTGCTGTCAATGGACACGCGGAAAAGAGAATTTATTCTCCAAAAGAAAACGAGATGGGCTCGGGGAATAGGGCCAGAGTCGTAAGATTTTGAGTAGGAAAATTAAAAACGTAGCAATATAGCATGAGTGAGGGAAGGCGATAAAAGAGGAAACAAGATATCAATTTTGTACTTTAAATATGTAACGGAAAATATCTAATGATACCTTTCAGGCCTGAATAAATATCAATCGATATTCCTTTCTTATTCGGAGGCCAATCTTCATATTTTGTAAATATCAACTTCATTAATAAAAAATAAATTATCGAGTTATCAAATGTGTAATAAAGCGGACTACATAAAACATAAGCTTTATAATTTTCAAATATACGGATGTTGCTTTTCTTTTAATATTTACAAGGATGATATTATACTTTAATAAACAGGCCATGTGTAATTCAGTTACTGAAACCCATTGGACCCCGGCTTTGTTTTAGGCTATCTACTTTAATGAAACAAATTAAAGAAATAGGTAAGTTCTATGTTCAATCTTTATAATTAAAAAGTAGAGCATACTATGTTTTGGCGTTTTATAAACAGCTGAAGAAATTAATAAAGTTAGAAAAACAAGAAAAAGTAGCAAAAGAAGAAGTTCCTTCCTATTAATATTTTAATTCCGAGGGAATCAAGGCATTAGGCTCCCTCTCTGTGCCTATTTAGCCAGGTTGAGGAAACAGAAGGCCAGTTGACATTTACAGAGGGTCGCGTGAGTGTCGTGCGCTACTGAAGGGTTCGTGGAAGACATCGATCGGAAGTTTCCGAGGTTTTTGCCTCACACCCTCACACGCACACACTGCTAAAGCCAAATGGTCGAGCTCGTACGGTTGCATTCGTAGTAAAAAAAAAAATAGCCAAAATAAACGACCTTCGATTGATTTCAACACCCGAAAAGAATAAAACATCATAAAAGAACTTTCCATCATTAAAGGGTTGGGTATTACGTCAGCGCCAGCCAATGAGCTGCCTCCTTCGCAGCTGTAGTGGCTTTGCAGTTTGTTTGTCAGGTCGAGGACGTCAACAAAACGATCCTCAATTTATACTCCCATTTTCTCCAATTTATACCCCCGAATGGGAATTCGATTTTGCTAAGTAATCTATTTGCAGTGAAATGAGGAAATGTTGACTATTTTTAGATCTCATTTGGTTGGTTAAAATAAAATCTCTAGTGATCCTGGTAATGTCGATTCTATTTATTATACTCAGTTATAAGGAACATTTACAGATATTCTGGTTGCGTCAAGCAATTGAAAACACCGCAGGAAAAAAGATAAAAATATTTAAGAAGTAATTAGAGTTAAATGATGTTTTAATCAGGTCTCGCATTATCGGAAAAAGAGAAATTAATAAAACAAAAATAAATAAAGACATATTTTAAAAAATAAGTTAATAAAAATAGACTGATGTATTATAAAAAATATAATTTTAAAAATTACATCGAATTATACAATAAAATGTTATATAAATTTCGTATATTATTATACATTTTCGTAGATTCAGCCCAATTTTTTATACATTTTTATAGTTTTCGTATTTCATTGGGCATAAGCACTAATACCTGAACACTGTTAGATGGTTCTAACTTTTTAAAAAGTGATAGTTTTTTATATGATATGATAGTTTGGTTTTTGTTTTTTTTTAATTTCTCTCAAAGGTGCCTTGCTCGTTAAGACTATCTGTTCAGGTATTGTTATAACTAGGTAATTGCTTCATTTAGTTGTATTTTTTTCAGTAATAAATAATAAAACTTTTTGTGTAACATTTGACTTTTATTACTCTATAAGAAGTATTTTTTGTTTTATTATGCTATCAACAGATCTATTACAAAGGAAAAAAAAGATCTTGGTTGAATGCCTATTAAAAAAAAAAGTTATAAATTTTGTATATACAAGTTTTATAGAAAATGTAATTTAAAAAATTTTTTATGTCCAAATCTAAGAGTTCGCATAACTCTAAACATTAAGATGTTTAGATATACATCGACATTTCAAATAAATGATGTCAACTGAATGCTCAATATTATAGTAACCGATTAGAATATCATGCATCTTAAGTGTTAATGGATGTTAATATAGACGTAATATCCAAAAATCGAACATTTTCACCAGGAAGTTAAAATGGTGAAATGGAGAAAGAAGAAATAGAATAATAAGAAATAAGGAAAAAAATTTTAAAAAAATTTTAATTTTTGTTTAAACTAGGTTGAGTTAAAGGGAGGGGAAACAGGCATTCTATTGCTCATATCAGAGCCAGCCGTCGTCTGAAAATGATTTCTCTTTACAAAGAGTGTTAGGTTGCTGGAACAGCGATAATATCAGGTTGTTGCAAAAGTTTTTTCCGGATTTTTATTCCAACACAAAAACGATTGAACTTGAATGACAGATTCAGCTCATGCAGATGCCGGGCAATGGTTGAAAAGTGAACCTTGAACTGTTCTGCGAGTTCCCTCGTTGTTACATTGTGATCTTCAATTGCTTGGCGTAGATCACCATCTGAAATCATGATTGGCCGACCAGAGAGGTGCATCTTGAAGAGTGCTATCTCTGCGTCTGAACCGGCGATACCATTCTTCTATTGTACGTAAACTAACAGTGTCATCACCTAAACGTTGGCAAATGTTTCGGTGACATTGCGTAGCACTGATCTTTCTAGAATACTCGTAGAAGATTATTGCTCGAATATGCTCGCGTGAAAGGTCCATTTCAGACCGTTGATGGCATAGTCAGAAAGTTGATTCTTGGATGTAATATAGCAAAGATATTCAGAAATCGAATGCAATAATTTGTTTGAAAAAATATGAACACCCCCTTCGGAAAATGAGCCCTTCTCGGGCAGGGTTCTAGAACCGGAAGAAACTTTTGCAACAACCTGATAGAATACCAGAAAAATGCTCCCGTTAGCGCTCCTGCGAAATTTTAAGAAAGGAACAGGATAGATACACTTTAATTTTTCTGCATCCTAAAGATAAGGCCAAAAAGTAAATGCATAATACGAAAAATACAGTTCAAATATTCTATCTTAATCGCGCAGAAAGTAGAAATCTAAACGATGTAAAATATTTTGAGATCTGAAGATTGATAAAAATGTTGAGATCATATCAAATCGCGATAAAAAAGTTTTTGAGACGCAGGAAAACGAATACTGAAAAAACCCCCAAAAGATTTGATCTGGATGATTATTTTTATTCGATCAAATTATTATATCTTTACTGAAATTTGCATCATCCGATTTGACTCTTAAGAGTACAAACTTTAAAATAAAAAAAATTAAAGAGAAGCTGTAACTAAATTAATCCGTTGCATTTGTGAGGATTTAATTCTTGAAACTCGCCCGAATTGCAAACTAACATAAAGCGAATGCAAATGACTATAAGAGCAATCGATGTTGGTTTGGGAGAAGCAAGGTCGCAAGTGTTTCGTAGAGATATCCTCGTATTAAAAATAGAAATACCACACATAAAATGCAAATGTAAGTACATAAACAGTATTTTAAGCACGATGATATGCACAAAATTTAAATATGTTTTTTTTTTTTCAAAGTGAAGTTGTACTTAACGGAGATATTTCCTATTGCTTGCAATGCTGTAGCTTATGAATATTTCTTCTTTTTAAGAAATCAACATTAACTATTATTTTATTAGAATTATTAGAAAATAAATTGTAATCAAAATAAAGGTGAAAGCTTATTCCGAGAATCTGCATAAATGCTAACAGCTTTCAATTAGATATCTAAAAATTCAAATAAAGATATAAAAGACCAAAAATCAAACAGAAAAAGATCCATCTTCATTATGCGTACACATTTTAGTTATTTCTTTTTAAAGTTGATGGTTCCTGTTTTTCGTAGAATTTTTAAAGAATTTTTATATCTTTCTTTATATTTGCAATGAGTGATTTTTCTAATCAGCTAAGTTTGAATGACATTGGCGAAAACGAAAATAATGTAAATAAGTTCCGTTAACTTGAAATTTCAGTTATTATCAACCATAGAAAAAATTTCAATGAAATCATCCATCCCAGTTCTGAGAATTTGTTCTCGTATTTTATTTTCGATGCATTAGAATAAATCTGAAATGCGCTTTCCTTAAACAAACTTAGGGCATTTTCATGATAATTATGAAACCCTGCAATCAGATTGAAAGCAGATCGAATCTGAAAAAGAGATTTTTTTTCTTTTGCCCTTAAACAAGCGTAATCAAAAACAGCCTTTCGTATGATATCAATGAATTAGAAGACATGACTTGTTGTTTCAAGTTTAAAGTCAAACTTATTTTTATGTAAAGAAAGAAAAGTATTATTGTTATTATTTAATAATAACCTAATAATAATTTAGACATTCTTTAAAATACGTTAAAAGCGTATATATAGAAATTGAGAAAATATCTTTTTAAAATAATAAACAAAAACTTTAATCAACAACCACGACATAAAAAACAAGTGAATACATTAAAATCTTTTTAAATTTTTTAAATTTTCATGCCCCCCTTCCAAAAGTTCAACAACTTATCTGAGTTTAAATTCATTTTATATCTCACGTTGTATTGTATGTTGTTAATTATTCAAAAATCGTCCATTTTACAATACCATGTTTTATTCAATTGGAATTAGTCGACTTACGTCCTTTTGGACATCTTCAGATTCGTTAATATTCTAAGAAATTTAAAAATCAGTTGTAAAGAATCTGAAGAGGTCCGAAAGGACGTAATTCGACTAATTCCAATTGAATAAAACATGGTATTGTAAAATGGACGTTTTTTGAATAATTAACTGAGTTTCCAAGCAACAAGATATTAATCCTCCCGAGGAAGGTATAAGAAAGTAGCGAAAGCCTTGAGTTCATCTATTTTACCCTTTCATCTGCACTTTTTAACACCCAAATTTTTATTCGAACGTAGTTTTTAGAAAATATAAAAGGTTCTTTTTTTTCCTCGTCTTTGTCGACCGAATGTTATGTTGCCATAGTTCTAAAGACCAAGTGACTGCCATCCCCACAACTCCAACCCCACTAGGACAATTTGGTCCAAGCTTCATAGTAATGAGATTTTGCCTAGTACAATATGCATATCGAATTTTACTTTTTTACATACCTAAATGCACATAGATCACTTGGTTCCCTCTAAATCCATCCCCGTAATTCCGACCGCAGCGGGGCAATCAAAACCAAATTAAATAGTGGGGCAATCAAAACCACTAAAACTACATTCCGAATTTCAACCTTCTATCTCAAAAAAGCAGAAATTATGAAGGGGACGGACGGACAATGTAAAACCAATAAATAAAGATGCCGATTTTGTTAACTGGGTGCATCTGAAAAGCAAACCGTGTTCAGTTCAAAACTTGTGTATGAAAATTGTGAAATAAAATTTCCGTTTTACAGAATTTGGAATTACTGGAGCGAAAAATACTACACATTACACTCAATTCACACAACCTTCCTTCACTTCACCGGGTACGATTTGCTAGCGGCGATACTATGATGAAAGACGATTTCGGCATCTCATAAAAACTCAATTAAAAATTTGGAATTGAAGACCAAAAAGAATAATAATGATTTGAAATTTTGGAATTTTGAGAGTTGGTCTAAAAGTTCTCAATTAAAATAACATGATTTCGAACGATTTCAAGGGCGCAGCACTCATGCTCAGAACAAGGAGGAGTACTAAATTAATTCAGGAGATATTTTCTCAGTGTTGTTAAATATTCCCAACGTAAATGTCTTATTTATTAGAATTAGAAAAGAAATGTGAAAATCTGTTTATAATAGATAGATTATAATAGAATATAGATCTATTAAATTAAGAAAATATACATGCTGATAGATATTTGGATAAGAAAGTATAAATCTCGGCCCAAAATGGAATTATGCAAAAAGTCAGTTCTCCAACAAGAATTGAGTTATATAAAAAAATTGTTTCTACGTCCATTATAGACCATGTTTTAATAAGGATATTGCGATGGGAATATGCTGTGAGTGTACTTGAAATAGAGGTTGTTGACCACGATTTGGTTAATGTTCATTAAAACTGTCGGATTATAATAAAGGTAATTCGAGTTTGGCTAATGAAGTGATTATTATCAACTTAAAGTTGGTAAATAAGTTAATTAATAAATTAAGTGGATTCAAACTTATAATTTGGAATTTGGTGATGACATGTACTCTGTATTAATAAATGATTTCAAGGAAATTTATGAAAAATCGAAGATGAAAGCGAATTTGTGAAAGCAAATGGCAGTGGAAACTATTGGTTTAATTAAATTGAAAAATAAATTGTGGAAACGTTGTAAGATTCTAAATTTCGTATAGAGCTACTTCAAGAATATAAGGAATTAAATAATGTGATTAATTCTAAACTACGTAATTTAATCACAAAGACAAACGTTTATAAAAATGTCAAAAATTCTAAAGAACTTTGGAATTCTAAAAATGATTTAGCCGGTAACATGAAAAAAGAAGATAAAAAACTGATTTATTCATAGAAAAAATTTTTAGGAGTATATAATAAATTTTTAAGAATCAAGTTGATAAAATTAGACAGACAATAGCGAAGGATGATCAATATATTTTAAGAGACCATGGTACACCCAATTCTGTGATATTTGATTGTTTTGAAGAGTACGACATTGTAAGGATTGTAACTAAATTACCTAGAAATAAAGGTCCAGGGATTGATAGACATTAAGGATAATTTAAACATTTTTTGAAACCATTAAAACATTTTTATAATATAATATTAAAAAATAAGAATATCCCTAAAGCAACGTAAAGAATTAAAATTAAGAGTAAACTGGATCCAAATAATTATAGACCTACTGGGATTTCATCCTTTCTGATGAAAATATTTGAATATTGGTTAAAGGAATATATTTTTGTTAAATATAAAATTTTCGGAATAACTTTTGAGGTTATAGACGGGGTATGTCTACAAAAACGGTTCTTTAAGATTTAAATGATAAGTTATGCCTTTCATAAAGGTTTGTTTTCTACCTTAGTTTTTTTAGATCTTAATAAGGCTTATAATATTGTAGATCATAGTGTGTTTCTCATTCAACTTCATAAATACGGCACTAAAGGAGAAGTATTAGATGTTATACGGCGTTTTTTGAGTGATAGAGAATACGCGGTAAATTTTAAGGATAATCTATTATCGTTGTCAAAAGCAATGTGTAGTATTCCACAAGGCTCTATTTTAAGTCCTTTTTTGTTCAATGTATTTATGAATGATTTGTCAAGTTGTGTTGATAGTAGTTTAATTTTACTTTATCCTGTTATATAGCAGTTTCAACAAGGCATAAAAATGAACAGTAAAACAAAAAAATTAATGTGTTGTTGATTGGATATGTGCTAATACGTTAAATCCAGATGTACAAAAAAAAACAAATATTTAATGAGAGTCAATTTCTTCATAAGGTTTATACAGATTTTTTACATATCGTATTTTAGTTCGTGGATCTCATTGTGATAGAAATTCAGGTTTTACTGGTGCTAAAATTATCCAAAAATTTCAGGATTTACTGGTGTTGAACTCACAACGTTCGTCGCTCCTACGTAATTACATGTGGAAAAAAATTATGGCATGAGTTACTGTGTAAATAATATTAATAAAACTTATTTTTCATGGTTGTTTATCAACTCAAATAAATTATAGTTTATTTAGCGACTTAACTGCTGCAATAAATAAAATAAATAATATATTATACTTGCATTGTTCATTCATTTGTTGGAAAGTAGGAAGGGCAATTACAAAAAAATCTGAGGCCGATAAGGAAATTCTGACTTCATATTCGGAATCAACGCCCAAAAATGCATAAAATTCATCATATATTTACCATGTCACAAAATCATTGTTGACCAGTGTAATTAAAAACGAAAAACTATCAGTCTTTTTAAACGGCTCTCATATTACATAGAAACTCAAGAGGTGAAAAAGCAGTGAAAAAGAAATATATATTTTCCATTTCCTGATTACAGGAAAAATTGTACGTAATTCGATGTGTTGTTCGGATGTTATTGGAGATGAGTTTTTGAAAGATAAAAACATTTTTACCTGGGAGATGACGTCCTTACAGCTCTAGGGCAACAAACCCACACACACATTTCTAAAACAGCCTCTCCATTTCGAGACTTAGCAAATTTTTTTCAGACTCTTATTTTTCTTCACGGGATTTTAATATCAGGCGTTTCATATATCTTTCTTTTTTTTAATTCAATGCTTCATATTATTACGATGTGATCCTTTATTTCACTTTCCAGCAGCTTAATCTTCGTCTCTTCTCACTGGCGATCCCTATTCCTCCTTCTTCTTGCTACTGTTTACCTTTTTTTCCTCCTAGATTTTTGCAAAGTGTAAAATTAAAGGAACTTATGCTTCCACTCCTCCGCCCATCTTCATAGCTTCGCCTAGTGATTTTGTGGAGATAGCTGGCATAGAAACCGAATTATTAGCCCATGAGTTGCGAACAAAACTTGACGTCATCACATTTCAAAATTATGTTTCTCGAAACGTATGTCATCTATAAAAAAACTTCCAAGAATATTTTCGTCCTATTTTGTCCTTAGGAAGCGATCCTTCAAGTAACAACCAACATTTAATTTATACCCTGTATATTGCTTTTTTTTTTAATTTAGTGTTGATGTTCGAAAACTTACGTCTACTACCTTCCTTTAATTTTATTCATATATTATGTTGTTATATTTAATCAATGTATTTAATGGCTTTAGTTTTTATATTTGATTTTTCCATTTTATTTTTCCATTCATTCTATTGCCTCTTCTCAAATTATCAGCCATTACTCATCGGCTCTCATCCCAAATGCTGTGTTTCTCAATCTGTAATATCATAAATTCAGAATGTGAGATGCCCTAACAAAGGTTACAGCAGAAACGTTTCGACCTGCGTAGACAATTTTTGATGGTTGACAGAATCCATCCGTTAAGATTGAAAACTTTTAATATAAAACAACGAACTTTTCATATTCAATTCACTTCAGTATATTTCAATTTAATACGGTAATTACTACATGGCTTAAATAGAGCGATATATATATACTAGCATATTATCCTCTTGAGGTCCTGCATCCATTTAAAGGCATGTTGGTTTTTAATTCGTAATTCGTAAGTTAATTTTTGGCTTAATTGGTTAAAAATAATTGGTTAATTTAAATAATTGGCTTAATTCAATAAAATATGATGCAGGGCCCACGTCCAAAATATTTGGTAGAACTAAAAAAATTTTTATTAAATTCATTCAAATTGATAAAATAAAAATATGATATACAAATTATTCGAAATAAATATTATATAATTAGTCGTGTTTCAGGAGTTATAGGCATGATTGTTAAATGACACGCGACGAGTTAGAAAAATATCTATTAAAAGCTTAAAATTTAATTTAGTGTTGGATTTAATTAAGGATCTCATCAAATTCGTTAATTCAAGGATGTTTGCAGTCATTGTTAACAATTCCAATTCAGGAAATTTCATAATGTATTCTTTAAACTAAATCGTTATGAATTGCAATGCCCTGGCTTATTGCAGGGAAGCCAATTCGTGCAAAACCAGGGGGAGCTTTTACCCATTTTAAAGACACCTGTTTTTAACTAGGTTTCAGCGTTCCCACTTCCTGGAATTTTATTTTCGCCTGATTTTTCGCTGCCAGAAAGGACCGCTATAATTGCGTAATCATCATAATCTGAAGCAGCGCGGTGAAGACGTTTGCGTGTGCTTGAGCGCTTCATTACGACCACTGCGGGAGTTGTGCTGTATTTCACGGCCTCTCCCTTTATACCATCGGATGACGTTTATAAGTCGGCCATGTGGTTCCCCAGAGCACCACTGGCAGTGCCAGTGGCCCAATTCCACTTCTGTCATTCCCTTACAGAACTCAATGACTGTCTTGTGTCACTGATAGGACATAGTCATCTGATCAACGCCTTCTAACTTACTCGAGTTAAAATGTCACCTAGACTCAGATTGCATTTTTCCGAGAAGACTCTGAAATTTCAGAATTCGTTGACGGCTCTTGTAGATTTATCTTGTAGATTTAACTTGAGAAATAAAATGACTTCTGAAAAAAGTTGTTGTTTTTGTTTTTAAAGCTAAACAGATCTCTATCTTATATCGCATAATGTTTAATGTTTATAAAAGTCGTATACCAAAAATAAAAGCATGAATTAAACTTTTAAAGATACTAATAATAATAGCAGATATTTTATGGGTTGATTATTCCCAATCTTGAGGAATGAAGTAAAAAATTAAAAATTTCCAAGATAATTTCTGTCTCGGAATTTTAGCTTTTTTATTAAATTTCTGTTATCGAACATTATAATGAAAATATTTATTACTGGTTTGATGTTTAATTTAAAAAATTTATTAAGAGAAATATTACCGAGTTCACACGTGGAAACGTGTAATGAATGAAACAAAATAAATGTAAAATCATCATGAAATTAAAAAAAATTAATATTTGGATTTCAGGAAAAAATATTGTTATATATTTTGCTAAATATTATTTTTGTCATTGCGTAAATAAAATGCAAAAAGTCAGAAATCAGTATCAAGCAAGGCTAAACATATAATATTTCCGAAAGCTGCTACATTTTTATTAAATATATGTGATTTTCAAATTTTAATGAATTTTTCAATCGCAAAAATATTAAATACATCTCAGAAAACTAGTTGGAAGATTAGGAGGTGTTTAAAGAAAGTCTAATGCAGTTTTTATCAACCTAGGAACAACAATGACGTGAAAAAAATTATGAAAATTAATATATGCATCGTATGATTATATTAGAATAATAAAAAATAATATTATTTCTTATTTTTTCACAGTTTGTATAAAAAAATTTGAAAAAGACTGCTCTAGTTATATTCATGTATTGCTCTTCAGTTTAATCAAAAATTACCCAACCTTATTTTTAATTGCAGCAAACTTTACAGCGCGAACGGGACTAACGCGTCATTTGACCTTGTACTCTGCTGCGTATGTGTGAATTTTTCCATTCGCTGTTCATTATATGGAGTGAAAATGGCGAAACGTGACATACTGGAATGTTTATCGCTAACCGTGATTTTATGAAAAAAAAATATGCCTGGAGATGAGTATTGGATATACGATTACTACCCTGAAACAAAGACACAGTCATCTCAATTGAAAACGCCAGTCTCAAAGAAAGAACGCCAATCGCGAAGTCATGTGAAGTCGTGGCAACCGTTTTTTCGATCACCAGGGTGTATTACATATCATGCGTACGATCAACAAGAAATACTATCTCTCTGTTTTCCGCAATATAAGAGATATATTTAGGATCCCCATTCTGGAAGAGTGCGACAGGTTGCTCTATCATGATAATGTTCCGGATGTCTCGAGTAAGTCCGCATGTGTATTTTTTACCTGATCACGCCATTCAGCAAACACTTTTGAAACAGTGTTCTGTGAAGAGCCTAAAATATCTTGTGCCAATCTGACAGTGCTTCTTGTCATAAAGCTGCTTAAGATAAAGGGGACATGTTTTTTGCCCACTGGATCATACCAATAACAAGGTAATAATTTAATTTTACTGAGCTGATGCCTAACGAAACACGGTATTACACAAACTCAGCAACATTCTACTTTCCTGTCCGATTCAAAAGAAATGTTAGCAAGCATCTGATGAATATTTCACAAAAAGAATTTTGAAAAATGTTTCCAAAGTTTCAACACCGCTATGAGAAGTGTGTGATCCCAGAAGGGTCGTATTTTGAAGTATTTGAACTAAATATGTGACATAGATTATTTTTCCTGGTCTCTTTTTCATCGGACCTCGTATGATCTTGCCAATTATCTTTTAAAAATCATGACAATTTTCCTTATCAAACTATTTATTACGTAATACGATTAATTTCCAAATTATCTTCATTAAGCGAGGTTAGAGTTTACTGTTTACCTCACGGCATTATCATAGAGATTTTAATCGACGTCTTAATATTTTTGTGATTTTTAAATTATACAATACGAGACCGATGAAAAAGACAGGCCCTGACGCGGAAAAGTCACTTGACCTTAGTAATCCGAGTAATAGCGTAACCTTTATTATTTCCATCTTGGATTTTAAGAAACAGTATTTTTTCAATAAAGAATATCTCAAGAATGGTCGATGATGGTTTCTGCGCCACACTTCAGATGTTTAACTACTGATGAAAATAAGAATTTTCTTTCCTATTTTCATCAGTAATTTAAACATCTGAGGTGAGGCGTAGGATAAACCTCATCGACTATTTTTGAGATATTCTTTAATGAATATTAAGCCATTAAGAAAGATAGTCCCAACCTGCGGATTAGGTAACTGCTCTAACCATAGATAGAGTAATTGGTTAACGCGTTAGGCCACGGCCTTCTAGAAACTAATAGGCCTCAACATGGCATCAATAATGTACGAGGGATATTGGAAAGTAATGCCTCAATGGCTGTAACTTTTTTATTTGTTAACCGATTTTCAAAATTCTTTTTGTATCTTATACTCACATTTGTCCTCTATATAACGCACTATTCGCTTTTCGACATAGTCCCCATCCCTTTCCACGCATTGCGCCAACGCGTGACTAGTTAGGTGAACCCGTCGGAGAGGAATTCCGGAGTTGTTGTCGACACCAAGATTGAATGGCAGCTTTGGACCCTCTTCTGGAGTACGATAACGTCCGCACCCACAGGAGTCGCCACACGCCAGAGGCGTTGCAGCGCCTACAGTTCAAAGATGAATGACTGAAGTTCAAAGATGAAAGACTTTGCATCTTGCCACTTTCACCGCTTCCCAAAAAAGAAAGAGCCCCTTAAGGGACATGAGTTGGTTCTGACGGCAAGGTAAACGCCGCCATTCAATCATGGTGTCGACAACAACTCCGGAATTCCTCTCCGACGGGTTCACCAAACTAGTCACGTGTTGGCGCAATGCGTGGAAAGGGATGGGGACTATGTCGAAAAGTCAATAGTGCATTACATAGAAGACAAATGTGAGTATAAGATACAAAAAGAATTTTGAAAATCGGTTAACAAATAAAAAAGTTACAGCCATGGAGGCATTACTTTTCAAAATGTCCTCGTATTATTGTGAGCACTAAGATTGTGACGTTGAACTTACTTCTGTAATAGCATCACCAAAAGAACGCAACAATGGTTTATCGTTTCCATGTTCCGTGGTTCAGCGCGAAGAGCTGAAGTTCCCGATTGGAATCCAGGCTGTGGGATTTTCTTTTCTATTTTCATCAGTATTTTTTGTTTGTTGAAAACAATGAAGATTGGATTATGGGTCGAACTGTGAAGGTCAAGTAATTCTTTCGTGTCTGGACTTTGACTTTCTCATTGACCTTGTATACAAAATACGAACAGGGGTCGAACAAAATAATATGGACATCTTTGATTTTAGACGTTTTGTCGAATATATAGAAAAATACTTGAAAAATTATCCTGAAGCATCAGGGATGTAAAGAGCATGTTACACCTCATATATTTCAGCGAAGGTTTTGTCCCGAATCAAATAGGGGACCAGCAACAAACTGAACCAAAAAAAATGTATGGGATCTCCTGTAAAATTTTTATTTTTGGAGCGGAGACCAGTAATGTCTGCGTCTTTAATTTCGTGTTTTTCTTTCAGGATATGAAAAGCATTTAATAACTTGCCGTCTCCATATTCACAGAATTAAGATGTTCTTTATATTTGTTTTAAATTTCCTACTTCTCCTTAAATTGCATCACAAATCTTTTTAAATTTCTTCTTAACTTATATCGCCGGCCAGATGGCCGAGAGGGCTAGGGCGTAGGCTTTCTAGTACTCGAGTCTGCCTGGTCGTGGGTTCGAATCCCGCCATGGGCATGGATGTTTGTGTTTGTCCCGGGCTGCGTACTGTTATAACTTGTGTAAAAGGCGCAAAATGACCTTAGTAGTCGACGCCAAAAATTTCTAATAAACCAACCATCTTAACTTATATCACAAGCCATTCTTATCATATACAGGGTGTCCGAAAAGTCTAGCACTATGATGTAGATGTATATCACAGTCCAGAGGTGATGCATTAGATATAACAAAAACGTGTTATAGCAAGTGGATCGTGGGCTTTCCATTTCCGATCTCAAAAGTAACCTCCAAGGTCATCTTCAAGATCATTCAAACCGTAACTTTTTTCCTAAATGCGATAGGAAAAAATTTCCAATTACAAACTTGTAGAGCACCCCCAAATGCTTGTTTACTTTAACTAATTCATAGGAAAATTGTGCGAGATAAATGAGGATGAAGATTGGTATGCTACCCTCCCACGATCGTGTTGAGAAATCACAGACAAATCAATTAGTGAGCTTTTTATTTCTAAACTCAAAAGGGTTGAATACTACATGTAATTTAAGTTCTGAGTTCCAAAATCGAACATAGGTTATTTTAAAGTATGTTCAAAGTATTGGCCTTCGGCTGCAAGGCATAACTGTGCACAATAGGCTAGGTGATTGCCTTCTGGACAGCTGTCATTGTCATGGCAGGAATTTGCCTAATACGTCCTTGAAGTTCACGCTGTGTCCTGGGTTCCGTGGCATAAACCTTTTCCTTTAAATACCCCCAAAGGAAGAAATCTAAGGGTGTAAGATCCTGTGGCATAGCCACCGTAGACATGGAAGCTATCAAACATGTCCTATGTGCATAGGTTAAAGCGCAGCTCCTTGTTCGCAAGCCAGGACTATCTTTACTATTAAATGGCGAATAGTAAAGATGGTGGCTTAGTGGCGAATAGTAAAGACGGTAGCTTAGTGGTTAGAGCATCGGGACGGTAACCCGAAGGTCCCTGGTTCGAGTCCAGGCCGTGGAATTTTCTTTACTATTTTTCTCTATTGATATGGTATTCTAATTTATTAATATGGTACTAAACTCTAAATTCTAATTTATAAAATTCAAGTAATACAAAACAAATCTTCAAAAAAATTCTTATTTTTGTTAATCATTTTTAATATTCTTTAGTTTATATTTATTTACCCCCCCCCCAACATGTTGAGCTCTCTTTGTGAACCGTTTTTGCGATAGACACTTGAGGATCAGTTTGTGAGAATTCTTTTACCCTGAGCTACCTCTGCGTCTCATACATGCCTTTTTTCATGCATACCTTTAATTTTTAATTGGTTAAATATTTATGCGTTTATACATACACGAATGTATTTCAACAGACAAGGATCGAGAGGCGGTCTTATAAACCTTCTTCCTATCGGAAAAAGGCGTAGTTTTTTTATATACTTTTTATATTATTTGCTCTTGCTCTATCATGTTCCTTAGAAATAAAAAGGAAGATCGCATGATCACAGGTTGAATTTAAAACACGAGAGACATTGACAGGAGAAATAAACGACATTAAATTTAAAAAAGAATCTCTTATGAGGTCACAATATTCTAGTGAAATGATTGTATTTTCAGGGAAGCAGGTGGTAAAATTGACTCTAAATCGATGCAAATGACTGCACATTCACAAAAACAGATTCTCATGATAGGACCTGTTCACCAACAATAACGATCTCAGAATATGGATGCTCGCCTACGAGCTCGCATCGATCGATCGCGGGTGAAGGCTTACGTGTTCCGAATGGATGGATGGATGGGAAGAGAGGAGGGAAGAAATAAAGAGAGAGAGAGAGAGAGAGAGAGAGAGAGAGAGAGAGAGAGAGAGA
>JAHWFO010012390.1:4207574-4259042 GCA_023313115.1 Rhysida immarginata | reverse complement strand
AGAGAGAGAGAGAGAGAGAGAGAGAGAGAGAGAGAGAGAGAGAGAGAGAGAAAGAAAGAAAGAAGAGAGAGAGAAAGTGAATTTCAAGGAAAGGGTTGCAGAAGAATGACTTTAGTGGACGGGTTGTCATGCATTTGACTGGATCGATCCTGACCAACACGCTATTTCGATTACAGGTTTTACAAGCGAAACATCGTCAATTACTACGATTCAGCAACTTTCCTCGCTAGCTCAGAATAATGTTCGTTGCGGCATTCTAGAGGAACAAGCATAATTTTAGGCAAACAAAACGCTTAAACACAAGAAAACAGAAATAAAGAAAAAATATGAGCAAATACGAATTTGGAAGTTAGATGTAAATGCAACTCTGTCACATAGCTGGCAGAATGAAATTTTGGTTTCTATAGAAACTTATTAAAATTTATAGAATAAATAAATAAATAAATAAATAAATAAATAAATAAACTTACGTCATTATTTAAAATTTTTTTTTCCCTCAAAAATATCTCGAATATAATTTCACTTATGGAATTTTTTTATAAGTTATACTTGAAATGAAAATGATATTAAATAAATTACTTCCTATAATTCCATGAGGAAAAAAATTTTAAAAATTGAACTTCAAAATCAACTCAAAATTCAACTTTAAGCAGTTCAAAATTTAGATAAAGTGTTTACAAATTCCACATCAACATTGGACAACTTAAGGCCAGAACATCAGGACTCCAAAATTAACTACTGTAGATTTCAAAAGTGGCTTTCATCGTTATTCAATAGTTTATTATTATGTATTATTATATTTTTTTACTTATGTATTAAGTTTTTTTATCTCATGAAATTATAGAAAGTAATTAATTTAATCTCATTTTCATTTCAAAATCTCTAGTTAATAAAATTTAAAACTACAAGAATATTCATGAGAGAGAGAAAGGAGACTCCACTTGTCCACAAGAACATTTTAATACACCATATATGTATACATTTCGGTCACAATGTGGCCTTCTTCAGTATGACTCAGGTTACACAAGTTCAGATACAAGTATATATAAAGAGGAGAGACCAATTAGAATGCAGGACATCATGTTTGTCACAGTGGGCTTCACTGGTTTCAAAACTTTAACCAAGCTGAAATGTTCTTACTTATTTCACACTCCTGATATAAGAGCCACTCCACTTATAGTATCTTTTTTTGTTCCTAAGTTTTTTTTTTACTTCTGTACTTTTTACTTTTTTACTTCTGAATTTTTTTGTTTCATAAGTGTATTTTGTCATTGGGCACTTGGCCCTCTCCAATCTTGAATTACCCCTTTTTTGTAAACCAAACATGATGTCCTGCATTCTGATTGGTCCTTCCTCTTTATATATACTTGTATCTGAACTTGTGTAACCTGAGTCATACTGAAGAAGGCCACATTGTGACCGAAATGTATACATATATGGTGTATTAAAATGTTCTTGTGGACAAGTGGAGTCTCCTTTCTCTCTCTCATGTATTCTAGCATCCACAGATTTGTAAGGTCAGTTTTTAATTTATTCTTTAGCTTACAAGAATATTGTTTTTTACTTTAGAAGTCGATTACATTTATTTATTTAATTTTTTATTCAGATAGCAACAATAAGCTGCAAGGTCCTCTTTTCAAGTTGCCATATAAAAACATGCAGAAATATGGTATCCAATAGAATTAATCATTACATATTATAGAAATATAACCTAAATAATAAAATAGATATTTTATATAAAAAAAAATTTCCATAACCTATTTCAAATAAGTTTCCATTGAGTGTTCTCAATTCCGTTATAAAATCAATCAATACAATTAAACATAAAAAAAAAGTTCTGAGAGCAATGGCATTTCTTAAATCTTAAAAATATTTATCAACAATTTTTAGCATGCAGCTGGAAAAAACTTTTTTGTCACTTGCTTTGACAATTTCCAACATGTTTCCATTGCGTGTTTTTTTTTTAAATTACAAACTCATTCGATCTATCTTTAATAAATGAATTTAAGAGCCACATCAAACGATTATTGTACAATTTCCAAATGTTAAGAACTTTAAGTTCAACAAATCTATGACTGACATGTACAAAACAAGAAAGTCCAAGAACTCGTCAACGCAAAATACGTTGTTGCGAGGAAACAGAGCAATTTTCTCCAAAGAGGATGAGCATAACTAATGATACTCTGAAAATAGACGCAGTAAACTGTTCTCAGATGTTTGATCGAAAGATATGCCTGGAATATCGAAAGAGTAAAAATTATTTTAGTTAATCTAATGGCCATAATATTTATATGATGGTCGTGTTTTAAGTCATTTGGATTGTGACTCCTAACAATGTCGAATGTGTTGCATAACCAATCTTATCATTGTCGTATTATAAAACAAGATATCAATAGTCGACAATTAATTTATTTTTGTTCATCCAAATCTTACGATCATTTAAGTAAATTTCCATTTCAAAAAACACACGCTCAGATGATTATCAGGCTCTTTAACAAATTCTTCAAAAGATGCATCCGGCATTCATTGATAGTTTCTATTTAAACCTTTAATCCATAGAAATTGAAAATATTGTTTTTCATTTTCATACCCCATACTAGAAATGAATTCTCTTTTTTTATTTCGATTTTTTTTGTTCATTTAATCCGCAGCAGAAGCTGGTGGGAATAGAAGTAGGTTAAAAAAAATAATAGGGAAAAAATTAATACCGGATTTCATATCGATTCCGCGAGAAAAAATAAAAAAGGATCCGTCTTGATTATCAAAATAAGAAACGGTGATGTTGGTAACATATGTTCTCCCTCTCACCTCTTCTTCTCTTCTTTTGTAGAAAAAAAATGCAGTCAGATATTATTTCCAAGAAAAGTGTCATTAAGATTCCCATGATCAATTCTATTTATAGAATTTTTAATAAACGACTTTTCGCCTTGATTTCAACATATGATGAATTTCAATGATAGTATTTTAATGAAAAGTCATGTTTCCTAATTTTCTGTTCTCTTTCTTTGCTGAACTTTTCTACTTTATTTTTCACTTTTTCTTCTTCTGACTGATAGCCCGTGAAGCAAAAGGGAATTTCGTTTTCGTTCTTGCGTGCATTTCACCATTTACAAGCTTCACCACCCAGAATGAAGGGAGCCTAATCCCTTACGCTTCGCAAATGACATTTCGTAAATGCCCTGAAAGTGAGCCGAACAAATTGAATTTTTTTGTGAATTCTATGCTAAATTTATAGTACATGTAAAGCATAAGAAGAGAGGATATTATTCTGCTAATAACGGAACCAATTTTCATTTTTAAAAATAGGGCAGAGGTAATCATTCGTAGTCCAATAATAAACGGAGTTATTAAAATATTTAAATATCAACATAGAGTAATCCTTTCTTTTTTAAAAACATAAAAGTTTAAGCAACGTAAGATATTTGCTCGTGAAACAGTTTATTTTCTGCGAAAATAAACACTGGAAATTATTACCAATTCTTATGGAATACCAGAAACGTGATTTCATTGTTCTGTGGATGATATCAACAATAGTGACGCTTTTATAATAAAATGATCTTAATATTCGCTGACAAAATTTTGACAATTTACTTCGTTGGTAATCATTGTGTTAATATGCCTTCAGTGCTGACAAATCTTTCAGGGTTTTTGAAGATAATGCCACTTTGAAATATTATTAATTTCCTGAGTATACTAATAAACTTAAAGCCTTAAATTATAACAGAGTAGGAGTTGTAATAATATACAAATAATTAAATATATGAACTATTTTTAATGAAAAGAAATGTAAAGAAAGGAAATAAAATAAATAATTAATTATCTAAAGTCACCCAATGTGGAGTGTCTTGTGAAGATTTGGTGGAAGTAGAAGAAAAACACAGGTGAATGCATGGGAAACGCAGGGAAAGTAGACGAGTAAGAGTAGTAGTGACACATCCTGTATATTATTTGACATCTATTATTCCTCAACAAGATCTTCAATCCACTAGAACAAACCTACTGCATCTACTTTCCCCTGCATTCACCTGTGTTTTTCTTCTACTTCCACCAGATCTCCACAAGACACTCCACATTGGCTGACTTTAGATAATTAATTATTTATTTTATTTCTTTTCTTTACATTTCTTTTCTTTAGAAGGAGTTCATATATTTAATTATTTGTATATTAAAACCTTAAAGATATCAAAATATTATTAAAATATTTCATTCTGGTAAATACATTATAATAACTATACCTATATACATGCATATCTTTATAGACATCTTTATTAGCATTGGAAGAAAGCAAGCATTACACGGAAATTAATTTCATTTTAAAAAGTTTGTTATTTAGAACATTATCACTATAATACCAGTGTCTGACTCCCGAAATCTCTAAAAACACCGACTAGTAGAATAAATAAATACGAATACTTCTTTTCCAAAATAAAGGTTAATACCGAATCCTCACTAAATGCTTGCGAGAGCCTCAAAATAAAGGGAGGAACCTTGAAATTTTTAATGACCTGTGACTGAAGATCAAACTACGATTCGAAATTATTATACTTAATTATAAAAAAAAAACAAGAATTTGTCACTTGATGGATCTCTTTTAATATCCGTAACTGTATATTATTGTATCTTTAGTTCTTGTTATGTTGTTCTTCCGATCTTATCTCTCATTGATAATTATTAGGGTAATTATAAATAGTATCTTTACGTTTTCGTGCAAAGTTACTATTTATTAGAGAACGTAGTGTAAGGTATCAATGAATAGGAAAACTCTCAAAGAAGACTTTTGTGAATGTTTAGAAAAGAAAGTCGGCCATTTTTTTCATGGAACAAAACGTAAATGGGAGATGCTACTTGATATGCTATATCAATTCCTAATCTCTCTATTAGATGAAAACTCAAAGGATTACATATTCCTTTGAGTGATAACTCTGGTGCAGTATTCCAACAAAATATTGCACCAGAGTCATCACTCAATGTAGTCCAACGTTATCTGACAGAACATCCGAATCACTGTTGTATTGGCCGTAGTATGCCAACGAGCAGACATTTCGCAGTAGGGCACCCACTGTGGGAATTTTTGAATGAAAACTATGCCATAATAATCATCCTTCAGTTTGCCACCAAGTTACAGATTCAGCTTTGCAAGGAAGGATGTCTATGGACTCGCCTGTATCTTTTTTATACTTATGAGTATGATGTCCAGATTTTCCAGATTTCGCAAGGTTATCCTGATAATTTTGATCCTACAATTTGTATACAAAGTCTGATAAGAAGGTTTAGAATTTTATTCATCATTTGTTATTACGATAACTTTACAACTTAATAAAATTACATAATAAAGGATTTGCTAGCAAAAGGGCAATATTCTCCTCTTTTTGTTAGTCAGTATTCGATGTTGAAATCCTTTCAATCGATGTTGGACCACTTTTAAATCTGAAATGCAACTGATACACTTCCGAACAATTCACAGTAGCATCTTCAAAAGCCGACTGTGTCATTTTTAAGGTTTCCACTCCACTTTCTCCGAGTTTGTAACGAGATATTATTCCTGTTCCCTAGTCAACAGGATTTATCACTGATCATTTTTATTGAAAATTGCAGCGTACACAAAAAATTTTTTCATAAGATAGTAATAACTCGAAGATACAACGTACTTAACCAATGAAACTTGGAAGATTCTTTGCCGAAGGACTAAGGCTTCAGCGCTCCAAATCTAAGATTTATAGGCCATCTTATATATGATGTGCCCGGACTTTTTTTTTTCCTACCAGATTCAGTATCTTAAACATGAGCTTGTTTTTACACAAAGAAACATCCGATTTACATACCTTGCAGATAACCAATATAGAGAGAAAACGAAAAATGGTATATCTTGATAGAAGCAAATTGAATATACGACAATTTGATTTCTTACAGTGAAGAAAGTCAAATGATCAGTTCACTTCAATTTTTAAAATGATTAAGCGCTTGTATACATTTTTTTTTGAATTTGAAAGGTGCTTTAAAATGCAGCAATCTATATTATTTACTATTCAAGCGACGAAATTCATTCGACTTCATTGTTTCACATAAATTTTAATCCGTAGTTTATAAATTCTAATAAGTTTCTAAATTGTAGTTTGGCGATATTTTTTAATTTTGCAAAATTTTCCTGTTTCTACCTTTAGATAAATTTGAGGATAAAAATATTTATAATTTCCTATTGTATGATTCTTAAAATTAATGCCTTGAAAATTCTGCCTTCGATAGGATAGATAATACATTCACAAATCACGAATGTGACGATGTCCATATATTTTTCAAAACAGATTTCTTTTAATTAGATTTACAGAGAGATGAAGAAAATAAGAAAACAAGTTTCCTAAGCAATAATTACAGATTGTGAAGATTGTATGCGCGTTACATGACAATGGAAGCACTTTCCACCACCATCTGCCTTTAGGTCACATGACAAGAGAAGATTCCTTGGTGAAGAAAGTTATGAACGAGAAAAAGGAGAGAAATGTCAAAAGTCATTGAGGACGACGCCGTTCTCTTCCCACCGGTGGATTTCCGCACCAGCAATGGGTGCCATAGCATTAGTGTGTAGGCGAACGCAGACAGGAAATTAAGATAAACACAAAGAAGAGATAGAACCAAAGGCGGAGATTAAATTGAGAGAGGAAGCACGGAGATGGTCCTATTTATGGTTTGGAAAATAAAAATTATAACTCGTTGATGTGGTAAACAAGATTTCTCTTAAAGTTAAGTCTTTATGGTATTTGCATTTGCGAGATCTGTATCTTGATATCTCGGATCACCAAAGTCGATTCTATGAAAAATTATCGATAAATAATAATATTTAGTATAATATTTCTAAGAAATTTCTAATTTATTTAGAGGACAAAATAAATCTAACAGATACAAAAAAAATCCATTATTATGCCATTATTGCATTAAATTAGACTATCAATATCAATGCTATCGCCCATTTATGTTATTTAAAAGCGTATTAAAATACCATATATACATCAGATAAGGAGAATAAGGAGAAAACGAACTTAAAGTAAAAATTCTCCAAAAAATTCTTTTCCTTGGGCACTAAATTTTTTGCTGATTTTAAATCTGATTTCACAAAATGCTGAATCAATTCAAGCGAATTTTTTACTCCATTTTAGGTTGTGAAAGAAAGCTTTTAACTTCGACTGCCCTTTGATGCCTACTCCCCAGCCATTATTTCACCTTTTTTTTTCTATCCTACTAATGTGTCCCATTATTCTTTTCCTGTTTTATTTTCTTCCCTCATTCGCCTGTTTTCTTGGAGTTTATTCTTTCCCCTGTCGTTTTCTATCCTTCCGCCCACGGGCATTCATTTTATTTATTCGAGTTTGCCTCCGCATATTTGATTTCTCTTTCGATTCGTCGCAAGGTTGAAACAAAAAATTCTCAAATCCTCTCAAGTCGTTTTCTTTCGAAAAGTCTCGCGGGTGTAACGAGAACGTCCAATGCCAAAAGGGGGAAGTTTGACGTCAGTTCCCGTCTCAGATTGATAACCTGCCTGACCGTTTTCTGCGCTCATGGATTCGGACACTTTCGCCTGTGATAACGGCAACGTATAAATGACAATCGAGGTGAACGGCAATAGAGTCGAACAAATGAGCGCGAAAACAGATAAAGGAATATGAATGGATTTTAAGTCGTTTGTTTTCTATTGAAAATCTCCTCCTGCTGAGTTGTTCTTCTCCGTTTTAAATATTCCTTCCTTTTTCCGTTAAAAAATTGGGGATATACACGGCTTCTAGAATCGGAGCGACATTTTAAAGGGAAAAGAGACTCTTCGAAATGTTGTATATTTTATAAGGCTTACTCTTCTCGTTTTACTTTTTGAAAATTTAAAAGTCTATTTCGGTGTTTTTTCTTTATCCTTCGAGACGATCACCCATGAGTGCTGCAAAGTCCTTTTTTCACTGTCACGTCTAATGAGATTCTGAGCCATTGTGCTTTTGATAAAATACGAGACTGATTAGAGGAGAAAACGGAAAAATCCAGGAAATAAATCTGATGGAGATGCGAGCTGAGCTGTATATCACTTTCTAATGATGGTCTTATTTTTCAAAAGAGAAGTCTTTACTTCTCATTTTAATCTCACGTTAATTAATGACGACAGATATTTAATATTTCCTACCGCCTTTATATTAAGTTCTAATTAATGACTTCTAGTTTTTTAGATGTAGTCAATGCTGAAAAGTAAGAAATTGATTTTCGTACCACATTAATTAAGAGATGAGACTAAGTACGGATATCTGTGGAAAATTCTAACTCGTTGAGTAGTAATCCCTAGTGTTACTTTCTTACATCAATAATAAGCTCATGACCGCTAAAATAATAGCGTTGATTAGCAATTTAATTAAAAATAATAGGGTGATCCTAATCCGATTACTTTATATAAACTGAAAAAGATTAATTTTTGGTAATTTATTTTGAGTAGCAATTTTCCATTTAACATTTGCTTCGCAAGGTTGAATAAAAGATCAATGATGTTGCACAGTATAATTGATGATCAAAATTTGTCCTAATTCTTTAAATTCCTGTGCTTATTACTTTAAGTTTACGCAAGGCGACCTACATAGAAGTCTAAAGTACGTTAATTAGTTCTTATAGTAGCAAGTACCATTAGCGTGAACCTTAGGAATCTTATGTTAACTCAGGTAGCGATCGAAATTAAATGATCTTTTTGAATTCTTTTTTTTTAAACTCAATTAATTATTAAATACATATTTGCTTATGAAATCATTAACTTAAAGTTGAGTCATCATCATTGTAATTTTTTGATTCCTGGCCAATCGAAATAAATTTCGTTATTATTGGTGAAAATAAGAAAGAAAAATCAAGAGCTTGGAATTTCTTTCCTATATTCATCAATAACACTGTTCTACAAACTTTCAACTTTTTTCAGTTTCGGAAATGAAATATTTCAGTTCTTAATGAATTTCACAGGTTGAATTAAAATATAACAATGAAATTTATCAATGGGCTCTAGTTTTCTTGTAAACGGAAAGTTTACTTTTTTTCAACTATGGATAATAAGTGTATAAAAGGTGCCAAAACTTAATACTTATAAATAGACCTATTTATTTCCACAAATATAAAGCTAAATGATATAGGCACTAGTGTATAGTTGGAATAATATATTGTATATGTTTATAAAGCAAAATTAAATTGTAAACTGAGTTAAAACGTTTAAAAATTTAAATTTCTCACTAGTTTTGTCTTCAGTTGGTGTCGCTTCGCCTTCTCTTGGCTTTTCTCTTGTATTAAGGCAGTGTTTCTCAAATTTTTTTATCTTGCGACACACTAAAAAGTTCTAAAGTTTTCGCGGCACATCTGAAACCATCTCAATTTTTGTGAAGAATTATTTTATTATTTTAGGGTGGAAATTTAAAATTTTTTAATTTATTTAAGCAATTTTAAATCTTTCGAAAAATCTCGCGGCACACTAGCAAATCTCTCGCGGCACAGAGTTTGAGAAACACTGATTTAAGATGTTGCATCATTTTTTTTATATACCTTACTTTATTAAGCGATTGCTTATGTCATGAAAACTAGAGCTAATGAGCATTTTTAAATTTATTTCCGTTTTTAGCATCCAAAAGCTATGTACAATCAGTTGCTTTCGTGCCCGCAACTTTTTTAATTTAAACTACTGAAGTATAATTTGGAATAAACCCCCACTTTGAAGTCATTCTTTAAATTTCTTTATGCCATAATTATTCGATTTTAAGATTAAAAGTATTATGTATTATAAAATCACTGCAAACTTATTGAAAACATTTCTTTAATCAATAAATAATGATAAAATTTAGTACAAAAACTATATACAAATATAAAACTTCCGTATAGGATACAAATAAAGAATAAACAAACTGATGATTTTCGGTATCAATGACACAGTGTTAGTAATTACAAATAAATATTTTTGGACAAAATGTTATCACAGTTTACAATAAATTCTTATGGTGTTCGAGGGTTGTTATCCACATTTCATCGTCCGTGGTGGCCGTGGCCTCCGTGCATAACGATAGGATGTGCATGATGGCCGTGTCCGTGACCAGCATGTACGACGACGGGATGATGGTGGCTTCCATGTCCGTGATGATGGCCGGGATGGTGATAGCTGTGACCCTTCTTGGCATTCTCATGGTGATATTTTCCATCGTTATGGTGATTTCCGTGAATATTATGCTTCTTGTGGTGGCCGGCCTTGTGGGCTTGATTAGTATACTGTTTCTTATGATGACCATCATAATGGTTGCCGTGTCCTGTATGAGCATCGTGGTATTTGCCTTGACGGTAATTATCCCAGTATTTATCGTAGTGTTCAAACTCTTCTTTGTGGTGGACCTTTCTATATCCATCTTTGTTGTGGCCGTAGTCGTGGTGACCCTTATGCCCGTATTTTGTTCCTTTCTTCCCTGTATGACCATAACTTTCTCCACCATCGCCCTTGTGCGAGTCTGCATAATTGCCGTGGTGTTTCTCATGATGTCCGTGGTCCCCATGAGTACCATGGTGATTGTGATGACCTTTGTCTCCATGATGATGAGAATAGTGCTTGCCATGTCCTGTGCCAGCAGCCATAAGATCCCCTTCTTCCAAGTAGGTGCTATCACCTTTATCAACATCAGCTATTACGCCGATGAGTAAAGGCAACAGCGCGGTACAGATTGCAATTATAAGCTAAAAGACAAAAATAAATATTTTCAGTATTTATTTATTTATAAAAATATATTTATAAGATAATTTAATGTTAAATGGCTCTCTTTTCTCGTCCTAAACATCTCATATGTCGTGGTCCTAGAAAATTGAAGGCTCAGAAGGCACTTGACGTTCGTCATTGGCATTGGGAGAGGATCATCAATGAAAAACTATTTGTTTTTGTATTTTTGGTTGGTTTTTTTTTGGAATGAGCACTCAATTTCCGACATGAGCATAGCATTTTTTTGTTTTAGCATGAAAAAACAATGTTAAACTTGTTGGTAATAATATATTACACTATTTTATTACCTTTTACGAATTAAATAATAAATACAAAAATAATATAAAGTGAAAAGGGGCAAGCGTGTATCTATATCGTTTAAGGTCATTCTGAAGCAACTGCTGCGCTCTTCCAGTTATTTTTTAAATTTGCTAGTTTGATCATGCACTTCAGGATTTTTTTATTAATGTTCTGACCTTTCGTTTTTAAGGAAATATAAATTGTTTTTTAAATTTATTTTATACACTACATCACCTCATGATGAGGGAACTGAGCAACAAAGACTGTTCATACACTACAATATGTTGTTGTCTGCTATCTAATGCTAGTTAGACACGATCTTCTGATGAATCTAATCGCTAGGCATATTTTATAATCGGGAAATCACTTGTCCTATCTCATGCTATATGATTCTCAAGAAAATGTCGTTAAACAAGAGGAAAAAAAGTTCATATAGAGTGCTACAATTTTTCTCGAAATAACAGTGGTCACAAAGATGAGATATAAAATTCATTTAAAAAATTAGTCAAAAAATATTCGTTACCCTACTAGATTAGTTCATAGAGGGCTAATCTATTAAAATATAGAGTCCGCAAAAAAATATACACACTTCAGCAAAAGAAAAACTATATAAAAGTTGTAACACTAAATTCATACAGGCATCAAGCGATGAATACAAGTCCTCTTTGACTTCTACAATTACGACAGGTGTTCAAAGTGATTATCAGAAACGTTGAGATACTTTTGAATACGGCGAACAATTGCTCCTATGCATTTTCCTCTTATCAAATAATATCCTATGTATAGGTTGCAATCGTGGCCTTCTTTTATCGGGATCGTCTTCATTCAATGCATGTAATAATATTGGAATGTAAGCTTTCGATTTTGGTGTTACGGAAAAAATTATATATGATCTCTAATAATAATAAAGTGTGTAGACATTTTTTTGGCGGACTCTGTATATCAAAATTTCTTTTCTGTAAGATATAAAACGCGAGTCGAAGAAGTAATTTGAAATACTTCTAAAGGGACTACTATTTAAACTAGCACTTGATTCAAAATTCAAATATCTACCTTAATTAAAGCCATATTACATTTTAGCTTAGAACAATCTTCTATGAAAAATGATGGTGCGCAATTACTCATGTTTCGACAATTTCATGTTAATGAAATTTCTTACTGCGCATTTTCTACAGCAAGGCCTAATTAAATTCATCTTTTTTGATTTTATTTTCTTTAGATGATAATCACAATTAAAACTGTCAATAAATGAGATATAGTGAAATAGCAATAATTAATAAACGTGAAAGTGCTTTAAATAAGGGTTTCGCGTACTTAATTGGTTTTTCAAATCTCCCTATAATAAAAAAATCAACTAAACGGGTTTAATTGAAATATATCCTTAACGAGACATTGTCTCTGAAAGATAAGGTCCCAATGCGTCTCCGCTTTCGAGTCAAGTTAGGCCCAAGAATGCAAAGAATGAAATTTGTAATCTAGGAGATATGAAGCCACAGAGGGGAAGAAAGGAAAAACTGCCGATCCTTCGGCACTGCGACTAATAATCAGCTCATTTACACGGATCAGGCAAGAATGCAGCTATTGCACACCAAAGCATTGCCCAGTGATCCCAGTGATGCCCATAAGATCTTTTGCAACTTTACCAATTTTAATCCAAACGAGAGTAGCTAACACCGTTATAATAATTAGATTAGCACAATTAAAATTAATTTGACTTATGCTTACGACCGTCCTTAAGTCATCTGCTTGTTTGCATTTTGTTAACAATTTACCTAAATAGGCTAGTCAAAAAGGAGGTCCATAGTTAGCAGTAGAAATGATATAAACCTGGATAAGGCTCTCTCCAAGTTTCCTAAAGACTACAAAGTAGTAAACGTGATGTTCAATAACAGGCAGGCATCCGATTCGCAGATTGGAAATTCCTCCTTTCCAAACCATCAGAAACGTGCTCATGAGGGCCCAGCTAGTAGAGGCGACGAGCTGGATACGGAAAGTCCCTGGCTCAAATTCAACTCGCGAAATTTTTCCTTCCAGTTTTTATTTATTATTTTTCATTCACTAGAAATTTAGCAAGCAGCACGAAACCATCTACTTTCATATCCAAAGAAGATGTAAGATCAGAATGTTATTGAAAATACGTGTATTCAGTTCTCTTTTTAAATGTAAATTATTTATCGCGGCCATATTTCTAAGTTCGTGATGAATCAATTTTATACATTTTATGGGTATATGTTAAGACAGAACATGTGCAAATTAAGTATGAAAAAAGAAAATAATGCATCAAATAAAGCAAAAGATATTTTACTAGAAAAAAGTTATAATGGACTTAATATTAAAACTGCCATTTCTTCCACAGTTATTATTCAAATTATGATTAAATAATAAACATTTATGAAGCAAATTTTAAAATTTAACATGCCGCTAAAGTATAAATGTGTTTAGAAGACCCTATAAATGGCTTCTTATATAAATAAGATGGAATAAAGTAATAAATCAAAGGAAAAGTCCGCGACCTGAGATTATCAGAGACCACGATATTATTCTTGGATATATCTCCAGATTCTCTCTTTATTATTTAGTGGTTAGCTTCTTATTTCTTAATCAAATTATTTAAGAAGACATCCTTTTTAAAATGTAGAACACTGATTTTAATAAGATCATTTACAAAATTTAAGAGCGCACTGAGCAAGCTTAAAAATATTTTATAGTTTAAATTTCAAATGGAGTCAGTCCAAACAAAAAGAGGGACCAGCAAACAAAAAACCGATATGAGAAAGTTTTTTGCTATTTGTAGATGAGAAAGGGAAATTTTATGATAAATAACCTTTTTCTTTGATTACAACCAAAAATATTTTCCGGAAGTGTTCTTTTCCTGTCCCTTACTCTAGGATTCGCTCATTCCCTTTTTCTTGCGTAAGAAGCGGAAATTCTCTATTTTCGAAAAGATTGTTTTTCGGGACTGGTTTGGCTCCATATTAAAATTATAAAACAAGTAATAATTTATAATTTAAAATTTTTTAATTTATAATTTAGATAGCGAAAAGAAGATAATTTCTGATTCATCAGAAGAAATTTATTTTTTAAATAATTACAAAAAAGAGATTTCATGAAAGCGCAAACTAAGACACGTCTTTTGTCTGCTATAGAAACAATTGTTTCCAGGATTTCAATGCATCATTACCAAATGAAAGAAGAGGATTAATAATGAACAGATAGAAAATGAAAAATATAAAAAGAACAATTGGCTTGCATAAGAAGATCATGTGAGATCCAAAGTAAGGAATTTTATATAGAACAATGATTTAGGGAGCGCTCAATTACTAACACAAGAAAACGGAGGCTGTAGAACGAGAGCAGATAATAAAGTTTCTAAAAAATTTTTGGAATTTCATTAAGCGAGAATTATGGATGAATAAATATTCTCTCTAATGATTCACACTTGACATTTGGATCCTATTAAATGTAGGCCATGAACGTAACAAGTTCATATCTTGTTACTCGCTATTACAAGCCTCGCATTTTAATTTGGAAGACTTGCTTCACAAGAGAGAGAGAGAGAGAGAGAGAGAGAGAGGAGAGAGGAAAATGGGAAAGCCATCCTACGTGGAATTTTCTTAACAAATATCGAATGTTCCGCTTCTAGATTAAAACTTGCTCCTTTTCTCCCTCATTCTCTTTTTTCGTTCCTGAAATTCATTGAAAAAGCGTTCATTCCTTTTAAAGCAGTTTTTGGAGCTTAAGTTTTCTCCGTAATCAGAAAATGGGATCTAAGACGAAGAATCAAAGAGAGAGAGAGAGGAGAGAGAGAGAGAGAAAGAAACAGAAGAAATTGGAGAATTTTGAAATTTATGGCCAGAAAGCTGATGAAAATAGGTGAAGCAGAGCCAACTGATAAATACAATCGTATTTGTATGGTTCCTTCGGAGAGATTATCATTGCTTGACTAAGCTGGCAAGCCATGTGGAATCCGAGTCGACGATTCACACAGATGATAAATACATTAGCTCCAAAGAATTAACCATTTATTTTTCTTGTCATAAAACACTGAAATAAATTTGTGGTCGTAAACATAGTATTGTAAATCCACGCATTCCTGGGTATTGTGGTATTTAATGGATGAATTAAAATGGTATTTAAAAAACATTCTAAACTTAAAAAAAGACTTCTCTATAATGCAGTATGGAAAAAAACCTTT
Organism: Rhysida immarginata; assembly: GCA_023313115.1. Taxonomy (NCBI): domain Eukaryota; kingdom Metazoa; phylum Arthropoda; class Chilopoda; order Scolopendromorpha; family Scolopendridae; genus Rhysida; species Rhysida immarginata. Next base: position 4,243,818 of record JAHWFO010012390.1, on the reverse strand, counting down.
AGGGCTTGTCGGAGGAAGACATAACGCTTGACTTGATTTGATTGCGTGATAACTTTTGAAAAAGAAAATCCTAGATTGCTTCTCACCACTTCCATTTACCTCCAGAATATTCTTCAAGTACCGTTTTAACTTAAAGAAGAAGATCTATTTCCCTAGAGAACTGAACTTTTATCGTTGTAAATTAACGTGCTAAATATAGAACTTTAAAAACACCGACTAGAAAATTAAATAATTTGAATAAATTTTCAGTTATCTTCCATTGGTGTTTTCATTTTGAATGTAAATTGAAGACTTTCATATTTAAATTTATTAATTCGATTTTAAGTTTGTTGAACTAATAAAATATTAAAAAACATCTATACCATAATAGGTAAAATGTTCTATATTAAAATATTCCTAAAATAGTATATGGCAGAATCACATAATTATCAGTAAAATTTAGGCATTCATCTATATAAAATTTGGAAAAGTCATTTGAAAAGCAAAACTCTCACTAAGATTTTTAAGCCCACAACCCTATATAAAATAGAAATAATAATTAGCTGAACAATCTAACAATGAAGACTGAGATGAAAAGAAAAATCCGTTAAAAATTATATCGGTAAAATTCTTAGCAATGTCAGAAGATCTAAGCAGAGATCTCCTAAAAAGTGTCTTTAAAGGAATTTAAAAATCCGTACTGAAAAAAAAAATTATATATAAGTATGCGCAGTGTTATATTATTATTACTCATTTACTTCATTTATGCCAGTGATAAGAGAGACCTAAATATTCCCGAAGATCTCAGGGAGGAGTACATGCCTTATGCCTTTCTGTCATATTTCTGAGAGCAGTCTTTATATTTAACTCAAGTAATTAATTTAAATATTAAAATAAATTATTTTTAAAACGAACAATTTCAACTTATAATTTGATAAAAATATTAATAAAGTCTTATGATAAATTATATAGTATTCTTTTCATCCTTTCTAAATTCGCTCTCTTTTATTTTATAACGAGAAAATTACTAGTAAATTAATTTAAGGTTAACCTAACGAAGAAATTGCTTTAAATAAATTGCTGAAGCTAAACCCATTGGCAAGACAGGTACAAGTGAATAGATATAGACGAGAATCCTAAAGGTTTTGCTCTAAAATCCTTTGAATTGAGGAGTGAATAAATCCGAGTGTTTACCTGTGTGAGCTGCATTGTGTCCTGTCGACTGTTGCGAGGATCGAGACGGACTGCTTTGTTCTGATTGCTTGAGCTAATCGACCGGGACCTTTATATATGCGTTACTTGTTGGATCCTTTTCCGTTGCACGATTTCTTAGTTGCCTCGTGCAGCCAGGTGGAACGTTCTTGATGACGCAACGGACACCCAACTTCGATTGTAGAAAGCGAGAGGGGGACATTCCGCCTTCCTCACCCCGATCGGCCCCCCATCATCATCTCTCTACTTCTAATTTTTTTCTTGCAACATACAAAGTCAAAGTCCGAAAGACGAAGCTATTGTTGCCCCTTTTTTTTTTAGACAGCTGGGCCGGTTTCTGCTCCTTTTTTTGTTCGTTGTTTTGCTTTCGTTTACGGTCGCAAAAAAAACGAGAAAGTCTGCGCGAAGCTTTCCTTATTTCAAAATTTATATAAAGAATTTTCGCTTTTTTTTCCAAATTATAACGACTTTTGTAACTTGAACCTCACCTACTATTTGTTTATCCGCCTGACTTAGTTCTTGAAATCAATTTTTATTTTTAAATGTATTGTTGATGGAAGTTGTAATTATGAGGTACATGTTCAACGCCAAGTAATTACATTATATTATTATTAAATAAGGAATGTTATTCATAATCATGGAATCGAAAATTTTGGAGGACATAACACGGTGGATCTGCTTTCTTTTGAAGCAATAAGAAATAGAATAGATGCTTACATACATGAATATATATACATATAGAACTCGAAATTCAACTTTTGTGAGCTTTCATTAAAAATCTTTGTATATAAAACAGACAAAATAACTATAAATTTTGCTCTGCATTTTATGCATAATGTTTTGTTGCGGAACCAAGCTTAATTTCAAAACAGAAAAAATAAGAAATAGAAAGGAAGAAATTTACTACGGCAACTCATTCTAAATGAATAAATTTTATGATTTTTGAAAGGCATCTAGAACTTAGTAATACAATATGTGCTGATATATATTTTAATGATAGAATAGACAGGTGTTTTCGTTGTCGCCATTATCACCTAGAATATTTCTAGTTGCTTAGAAACTAATCAACACATCTTACTTCTAAATATTCCAAAAGATTTAGAAGCAGACACGCTTCTATACCAAATTAAAAATATCATGTCATAAATTATCCATCTATATTTATCTCCTATATATATTCATTGTATTAATGAGTCTATATTCCTTTCAAGAATGTTAAAAATTATTCGTTTTAGAATGATTTGTCATAATGAAGTTCTTCCTTTCTATTGTTTCAACATAATACAAGACCAATATTGAATATTTTACGATTTTTCTGAATGATATAACGAATTCCATTTCACTCGAAAGAAAGTTAATTATTTAGTAAAATCTACTATATCAAATTCAAATTAATGTATCAATCTGATGACTATTTCAGATTAAGCAAACAACTAAAAATATTTTCAATGATTTTTCTTATTCTATATTATATTCGCAATTTTTAAAAATTGAATTTGCATTTTTCCGATCGTTAAAACTACTTTTTTACCGATTACTGTCTGATAAAGTAGATTTACTGTTTAACAATAAGTTTTTTAAAATTGTAAGCCTATATATTCAATTTATTTCCTTAAACATGTTTTCTCTTTAAAATTTTTAACAACCACAATTTTTTATCTCTTTTGAAATTTAAGAAGTAAACTGTTTTGTGACTCGCGCTCAATGTTACTTTTCTCACGCTGAATTTTATTTTTTTTTATTTTTTAATCTTTAGCTTTCTGACGTACAAATGTCGTTTTAATCCTATAAAAGAAACTTTGTATTTGTGCAGTGAAAGAAAAATAAATCTCTTTATGTGCTACTCAGTGCATAAAAGTTGAAATGAAATCCATTTCTCCACCTGTATATTTCTCTCACATTGGAACACAATAAAGTAAAAAAAAAAGTTTTTTCTACCGAGGCTTGAATAAAGAATTTTCTAAATTTTCTTAAAGAATTTTTTTCCAAAATTCTTTGAAGACCTTTCAGCATGAGTATATACAATTTCTCAAGGTTGGGTTATAAGATCCTCTTGGTGGTACAGGGATTGGAATATTTCGATTTTGGATTGGTCATAGGGGTTCTGTTGTGTGTTTTTTGAAATTTCTTGGTGTATAAGAAACTATATCTATTTTATTCTTTTGTGTGTGTGTAGCAACGAGCTTAATTACAGCAGGCGTTAGTGATGAGGAAATTTTCGAATTGGTAAGATTAAGAAGATCGGTACATATTTGGCAACATTCCCCGATGTTGTAATAGCCTTTAAATTGGGAACCTTCATGCTTAACAGAGGCTTATGTGATAGAGATATATATTACCATTTACAATAATCCAATTTCCATCATATTATTGCATTTTAAAGCTATAGTAAAATGTTCGTATAGTAAGATGATTCAATATTTTTAGCCTCGGGATAGGTATAATTATCGTGGAAAAGTTACGATCACAAACCAGAATCAATGTCTGTAAATATTAGTCGATTGATATCTGTTATCTGTCACATTTTTAGCAATATGATGTAAGAATTTATTTAGAAGTGCATTTTTTATGTTTCATTAAAATAATTGCTGGTAATAATGTTTACACATTTCTATAAGCCCTAAGTTTCTCATTAAAAATGAAATACTATCATTCTATTCTCATGATATATTGTATAAACGTTTATTTTCGGATTCAATTATCAATTATATACTATTTTCTGCGGTTTTCTATTTCTACAAAACATTTTTCGCTATTTCGATATTAACTTTTCACTAAACTCAATCAAAATTTGAAATTATAAAATAATTTTAATTATTAGAAATTATCTTTAAATCTAATTACCAACCGTTAAAACAAATTCTTTATTATTATGCAATATCAACGAACCGTTATAGAAAAGGGGAACATTTCTTGGTTTTAATAAAGTAATTAGTAATTTCATTATTAGATGACAGTAATTACTTTTAAATACTCAAGGCTAATCAAAAAAGAAATCATGTCGCAATAAAAGGCCATTAAGGATAACAAAAAAATTAAAGTATTAATTGCAATTTCAAATATAAGCTCATATTAAGTGTAAAGAACAAGAATCTAGGAGTAAAAAATTTCCTCCGGCAGGAATAAAAATTTAGAGGACTTTCAGATTTTATTTATTCCAGTGGGTCAAAGAAATACTGCATGCAAATACTATTATTTCGACTGGTTTTATTTGTGATTTATTTAATATTAAGTATTATAAATAAACCGTATCACTTTAGAGAAAGGCTGATTATGTTGTAAACAATCTTAGCCGTCAGCTTATTGTCTCATTTATCAAATGTTGTCACTTGATAAAGTTCTACTAAGAAGTGTGTTTACTTTAGGTATAAGTTCTTAGGGAATTCAATCAATAGGCCATCGATCAACCGCAATTCATTCGGTTCATTGGCCTTGTTGATCGATTTCATAAAGTTATTGTTAAGCGGACGCAATTCATTTGGTTGTCTTTCCTACAATGACACATAAGATAATTACTTCAATATTTTAAAGGCGCTTCATCATTTTTCTTTAACTGGCATTTGTTAGCCAATGCACTTTTTTGGGGGAGTTAAACTCATATGTAATTAGCTCAAACTTTTTAATGTAAAATGGTAACAAATTACTTTGTGACCAAGGAGCGTGACCGAGGATAACTTCGATGAAAGACCAGTGAACTATGTTTTTTCCAACTGTTTTGTGAATTGTAAAAACCGCAATTTTTAATATTATTGTTGTTTTGTTTTTGTTGGTGAAATAGAACTTTTTCCCACTGGGGTCGAAAGTATTTATATGTGGCTCTTTAGTGACGAGAAACATTTTAACAGCAATTCGTCGCGATTGGATCAAATGGAAAAGGAATGGGGTTTGAAAAAGGAATTTATACTTTTATCGTATGGGTTGGTTTTTAAGTTAAAGATCCATTTTTTCAAGAGTTTTTACTATAAACAAACAAATATTAAATTTTCGGATATAGCGTTCTTCCACTTAGTTGAGTAAACGGATTCGGAGAAAATTTCTACAAACGATTGCACAGCATACCTTAAAGGATTTTAAAATATGATAAATTCATGCTCAAATAGACCATGTTCAGCAGTTACTCTTATTATTACATTAAGGATTTCATTCACCTTAATGTAACAAATAAGAAGAAATTATTACTTCGTTTTCACTTTAGGTATTTTTATCTGATTTAATACTTATTTAATGCAAAGTTCAATTGAAAATTTGCAATTGTTTTCGAATTTTATGAAGTTCGGCCGCACGTATTCGCCAAATGTCTGCCGTCTATTTTTTTTTCATCTACTTTACCGTCAGTTGTAGCATGAGTGGAAAGGGAAGAAAAATTATTCGACAAAATGTTATGATAGCTGCCTAGTATGAATAATGGGCAGGCGAAAGTTTAATTTGATAAGATGAATGGGCAGTTTTTGTGCAATCGGTCTTACGTCTGCGACAAAAAGATAATTTTCCATCTTTTGAATGCATTTTAACACCATGAAATATTTTATAACCTTTAATATCGTGACGAAGTAATTTATAAAGGGTTTATTTTTCCATTTTTTACCATTTTTTCTGCTCTGAAAAATTCCTTCCCTCAATTTCACGCTCGTATTATTTAATTATTCGCATCTAAAGTTATTTCCATAATTTCTCATATTTGGAATTACTGCTTCCGGCTGGATGTCCATGAAAAAAAAAATCAATAATTACACTTTGTTATTAACATCATAGTTCTTGATTAACGTTTGCCGCCCAATTCTATTATGATTCATTTCCATAAGCAAATTATTTTATTCCTCATTCCTAGTTAATTTCTGCAATTTCCGCCCGCCTTAAACGATTTCTTCACATTAAAATGTTTCATTCCCCTGTGTGAAAGATGCATGATCACAGAAATAAATGTAAAATTCTCACGTCAAATTTTATTCTAACAAGATAAAACAACACAAGCCAAATTTTTATTAAGTTTAAGGTTTATCTGTTAAGCAAAGAGAATGTGATTCAACCTTTAAGTAAATGCGGTTGGCTATAATTTCTTCCCACCGACTCTGTTGGTAATTTATATAATTTGTTGTCATTCAGAAATTGCTATTATTTTGGATTGAATGAGCATCAGATTATCGCTACCACATAATTGCAACCGACTTAGAACATTAAGGGGAAACAAACACTGAACGAACCATTTAAGCAAAGAATTGTGGGTTGATTACTAAAATTGCTACCATTATAGAAAGATTTAATGCACGGTCGGGAGAAAAACTTTACACTTTACTTGTATATGTTGTTCATAAGTCGAAGTACGAATCTTCTATGTAATCAATAAACATAAGAAAAAACATACAGGTTTAAATGTATCAGTGCATATTTGTTATTCTGAATCCAACTGTTTAGGCATTGTCTTTCACATTGCATTAATATTAATAAACGAAACAAACTATCAAGAAAATACAATATAAACACCCTCAAAAAATAATAAAAGAATTAAATAGAATTAATATCACTATAATTTTTTTATATTTTGCTAAAGATATAATAAAAATGGCTGCTCTATCACTGGGTTTACACCTTGACTACTTGTAGTCTTTGGGAGATATGCTCGCCGTAGCCCAGTTGGTAGAGTATCCAGGTTGCGGAATTTTTCCTTCCATTTTTCCATTACTATCATTACCTTATGCTGCAGCATTAACGTCGCTTTCATTTATTAGTATAGTATAATAATTTTTCAAAAATATTCTAACATACATCCTAAATGCGATAAAAACAAGTAATAATTATGACAACTAGGTCCTCACGTATAATATTATCTAATTAAAATAGAGGAAAGAAACCGATCTGACCCACGCCAAGCTGAACTCAGATCTAAAATTTTAATAGTCGAACATCGTGACTGCTTACCAGTAATATCGCTTTCTTAAAATAACTGATAAACACAAAATCTTAGTTCAGAATTCAGAACCGCAAACAAACTAAAAATACCAGTAATTAAACATTTAAAAGCCGCTACTTTAAAATTAAATCTCCTAATTGTAGCAAAATACAAAATTAGGATTTTTTTATGATGAAATTCATTTTAGTGTTTTTTACTTCCAATTTGAGCAGCAAAAATACTCGAAAATTATTCAGAGACGAAATAAAAATAAAGATCATATTAGTTTAAAATTATTCTTTGCTTTTAGACTGATATGATATTTATTTTTAAGGGCTTCGCTTGTTAAGATCAGAAAATTATATTCAAAATCTTAAGTGCTTCATACACTATCTTATATTAATGTTTATTATATTAATTTATTTTATGTTTTAAACCAGTGGAAAACCAGTGGCGGAATCGCCGAGAGTTCACCTTGGCCGTTCACCAGATTCACAATGGCCCGAATCACCACTGTATTTATAAAGTTTCAACGACAGATCTATTACACTAGTCAACACACATTTTGTGACTAAGACAACACATGCTGTTCTTAGTAGTAATTTGTATGTAGAATCCGAAACTGCTTTTAGATTTTTTCTATTACGTCACGTTCCCAAGTTAGGCACTATGAGACTTCTATGGGCGAGGTCAAAAATGCACCAACCGAGTTGGGTTGGTGAAGCAATGATTATTGCTCGATTGTTAACACATTGTTGACTATCGTTGCAACAATGATTTCTTCACTAACTCAACTCGGTGTTAGCATTTTTGACCTCGCCCTATGTTAAAGTAATGGGTGTGAAGAGAAGCGGCTACATTGTTAAAGTATCCATATTTTGGGGCCGCAAGAAAATTTACCAGGCTCCAAACACTGAATGATTTAAAAATGTTTCATTGTAAAATAAGAAAGCTGTGCGTGCTAGAGAAATTTAAAAATTATATTCGTAATCAGCAGAAAAAATACTACCAAAAATCACCCACTTTCATTTTGTCACAAGAAAAATCTTAAATTTTGTTGGCCAATGTTATTAGCCATAGTATGGAGGATGCAGAAATTCGACAATACGGTTAATGTTACGTGATAGAATAACGCGGACCGCGAGTTTCTTCTTAAAGGTGATAAAGACCCTTTGTAATAAAATAAAATTTGAACCAGGACCTCCTAAAAATATACCAGAGTTGAACATGACGTCAATAATCTATTGTTGAATTACTAAGATTGTGACGTTGGACTAACTTCTGTAATAGCACCAGTAGTTATTTTTTTTTTAGAATTCGTTGTAATCCAATACGTCCATCCATGTGGCCTGAGGCCGACGAGTTGGGTCTCTGGATGGACCTGGATTAACGACTGCTGTATGATGGTCACAGCAGCCGGGGAGGGGGGTGAAGATCCTGAGTCACTGATGAGTCGCCCACCTAGTGAGTAGCCATGCCTGATGTTGCTTAACTTCACTGAAACCAATTTCAGTGAAAGCCCACCAGGCGACGGCTTCCTCCAGTGACGTAACAATGTTTTATCTTTTCCATGTTCAGGCAACACCTCCTAGAAAGAAAGCCAAACAACTGAAAAATCATGCATTGTTACATCATCATATTTCGACCATTGTTAATCGTATTTCTACCACTAATAAGCTCTAAATTTGGTCTTTCTCGTGGGCTATGGGTAGACCTATGATAATGTAACAATGCATGACGTTTCAGTTGTTTGGCTTTCTTTCTAGGAGGTGTTTATTCAGGCCTGGTAGTTTCTAGAAGGCCGTGATTGAACACCACTATTTAAACAATTAATTTCATCTCGAAATAAAATCTTACAAATATTCCAAGGAGCTTTAGCTGCAACAAGTCGATCATCAGGTGCACGTGCCCAAGCCAAGAATGTTTAAAAGATAAACAGAAAATAGCAGTGTGTTCATTCTTGACGAATCGATTGTTATATGGCATGCCGTATCTTGGTATTATTACACGGCCTTCTAGAAACTACCAGACCTCAACATGACGTCAATAATATATTGTTGAAGCACTAAGATTGTAACGTTGAACTTACTTCTGTAGTAGCACCACCTGAGGCCAACCAGATACAGGTCAGGGCACTCAAAAGTCACCTGACCATAGGGGTCTGAGCATCAATCTATCCTTCATTATTTCCACAAACGAAAAATCAGTGATTGTCAAAATCCAAGACGGAGACAATGAAGGATGGATTGTTGCTCGGACCAACACCACCTCCACTCAAAGCCTGAGCGCGAAATTTCATACATTGTTACATCATCATACGGAGTCATGTTTAATCCTATTTCTACCAATAATAAGCCCTAAATTATGACTCCACATGATGCTGTAACAATGTATGAAATTTTCGCGCTCAGGCTTTCAGTAGAGGCGGGTTGCTCGAACCGCGATGGTCAGATAACTTTTGAGTGCCCAGGGCTGTCTCTTGTTGGCTTCGAGCACCACCAGAACGACGTAACAATGTTTTATCTTTTCCTTGTTCAGGCCTGGTAGTTTCTAGGCGGCCGTGATTCTTAACGGTCACTGTTTTTAGCACGGGCAATCGACTTGAAGGGATCCACGATAAAGTTTATAGAGCCGAGCTAAAACCTTGAAGATCTTATTGTCGAAAACAGTTTGAAAAAGTTAATCCCGTTTTCAAGTTATCGTGCAAACGGCGGACGGCCGGACGGATAAACATACAGATCAAGGATGCATTTTTATACGTAACTTTTAGGTCCCTACAAGTAATATTAGAATATCTAGCTTTAATCATATTCTTATAATTTGTATTGAATCTTTGATATAGCTTTCCATTCAGTCTTTAATCTTCGTATATAGCCAGAATTTCGTATATTTTTTTCTATGGGCGTTCTTGACTTCTCACGTATTCGAAAATCAGTTCATCCCAGGATGCTCTTTTGGATTCAGATAAGGGTTCTAGGATGGCCAATCAAGCATTTCCAAATTCATATCTTTAAGCCATTCTGTAACGAATCAAGCTTTATGGGATGGATCATTATCCTATTGGTACAGATGCAATAAAGCTATAATTTGCATGCTCTGATACTGTTCTGTATCAAACAAATCCATAAAATGCCTTATATTATGACATTATCGCCGATGCAATCTGAAAGGCGCGATTTTCCAGAACGGTAAAATGCGAACTTCGGCTTCTCCATCCACAGGATTCATTTTTTATTCTAGTTAATTTTCTTATAAGTGGGCTTTTTTAAGGTGATCAGTATCTTGTGAAAAGTTTATTACCACAAGAACTACTGCCCTTATCTGTCATTTCAGTTAATAATTGAAAAATGGAAGGAAAAATTCTGCGACCCGGATTCGAACCAGGAACCTCGACTATCATGGCCGACGCCTCTACCAATCTTAGAGACAATCTCCAGTTTATAATTATTATCTGTCATTTCAGTTTTGATGGTTTACCAGATATTTTCATAGATGGAGTCCGTTTTGTTACGCCATTTGCACATGACTTAAGAATCCCTAGCGTGATTGCGAGGTCTCATCGAGAATGTTTGCTGATGCGATATCCTATTATCATCGCAAGTTTCTGTTGAATGTGGCATTTTGCATTTCTGATGACGTATTCGTCTATTCAAGTCCAGAGTACGATTTTATTTATATTCCGGAAAAGTTTCTCTCTATGCAGGAGTATCCGAATATTGATCGTAAGCCAGTGTATACAATCTTCAATTTTCCCTATGCATTAATGGATTTTTAAGAAAATTTATAATACTTATAAACATGCTAATGAACTGACCCTGGGAATAATTTTCTATTAATTCAACGGTGATAAATTTTAACACTTGACATGAGCGCGAGATCACTGTTACATTTTTTATTTTCTTGGAAGAAATATCACATTAAATAAACTCATAAGACCTAAAATACCTTTCACGTTACGAAAGTTAAACTGGGCATATCTAATTAAATTTCCAGTTTGACACTATTAATTTTACTTTATAACATTGTCTAACAGTAACAAAATATGTGATATGTTTGAAGAAGTTTCTTCAGCTAATTTATTATCTTCTGTTTGAATATCTAACAAGTGAAATCGGAAGTTTCACGGGTAGTGATCATAGTTCCTGACGATGAGGTTTACTCGAAACGCGTAGAACAAGTAATAAACGGCTACCATATCGCTATTTCCGGACCTTTACTCTTTCAATAAGTTACACAGCGATATACAGGGTGAAAATTAATTCCACTGCCAAACTTGGAGAGGTTGTAGGGATATCGAAACAAACAACTTTTCTTTACACCAGTATTGAGAGAAAAATTTATTTACCAACGCAGAACAGTTACAGCAGAACTCCAAGACATGTGTGAAGAGGATGTGTGGAAGAGGAGTTCAGAGAATCCCTCAAAAAGCACTCGTGCAGTCGCACATGCTGCGAGGACTAGTGAAACAATTGTCTGGAAAGTCATGCATGTACAATGGGCAACATCCGTACCACGAACAGACTGTGCAGGCTTTGCGACCCAACGAATACCAATTATATGTGCACTTTTCCGACTAGTATCTTCGGAATGTTGCCGTCAATCTCGCGTTTGGTGAACTCGTTTTGCTTTCTGATGAAGCAGTTCACCAAGGATGGTCTTTTCAATTGCCACAACCGCGGCGTGTGGAACGACACAAACACTTTGAACGACTACTAATATAACTGTTCTCTAATGGAAAATAAATTTTTCTTGCAAAACTGGTATAAAGAAAAGTGGTTTGTTTCGACTATCCCTACTACCTCTCCAAGTTTGCCAGTGAAATTAATTTTCATCCTGTAGACCATCATGCAATCTTTTTGATATTACTTTTTATTGTTGAATTTCATGTTTCAATGCATCTTTTTATGAAGAGGTAATTCCAATTACCCTTTGGCATAACATCATTCTTCTCATATTTTCTTAATAACCTTATATACTGAACACGTTTTCCTACAGAATCTCAAAACTATAAGGGTTGGACAAAAATATGAATACATATCATTTGCAGGTAGGAAATTGAAGATATGTTTCGAGTTCAAAGCAGACGTGATGGACTCGAAGCATTCCTTTGCTTCCGCTGTATGATTAGATACCTAGCTAATAAGCAGAAACCCTTGATTTCTTTATTCACAGCGCGCTACTGGTAACATTGAGTCCTGTCAGAGCTTGCTGAGTTTCACAGGTTAGGGCAAATTAGCTGCTACTCCCTTATCTGGTGCTTTTCTGACTGAGCAGACGTCGATGAGATTTTTATCAAAGGTGCAATTGATAAAGTTGTCATTTATTTCCGCGTTGCGAGGTGCAGTATCAAGGATTATAATGGCACATACAGCCTCTAGGAAAGCGTCTAAACAAAAATTTTTTCATGGACGATACTGTTAACTGACTGAACAAGGCAAAAACATTGTAAGCCACAAAAAGAAAACAACTGCTGCAGAAATGATTGCAGAGCTTAATCTTATTTTGCCAAAGCCCATCGCCACAAAGGCAAAATATTCAGGGGGAAGCTGCAATTGCTAACTACAAGTGACCGATATCAATGCTCGGAAGAATTGAGAGTGGTGCGACCCGCGTTTAATAAGATTTTAAACTAACTAGACTATTAATATTTTATATTTTTGTTAAAGTTTTTGATTGCATTACTATTAAACATAAGAAGAAGAATGGGAGCCCACTTTTAAGTAAAAAATAAATAAATAATAAGAAATTATTAAAAAATTAATAAATCAAAGACTATCGATCAACGGAATATTTCAATATGGTCATAAGAATCAAGCTTCACATTGTTCTCAACTACTTTACTGCAATTTACGAGTGACGCATCTTTTTTTGTAATAATAAATTGAATGGCCAAATACGGGAAGGGTTGTCGCATTTGAAGATGTGAAACTATATCTGAGCAGTCTGTTACAAACGGGCGTGTAGTAAACATTGCAGCATACCGTCCCAATCTTACGACAGGAAATGTCTTGTGCTAACAATAAAACAATAGTGGAGAAGCAATCATGGTTTGGGCATCCATATCAGCTCCATCATCACCATGAAAGATAGTCACTGTTAGAGATTATACAGGGTGAATACTAAAGTCTGACCCCCCCCCCCTTTTATTTTTTGAACCGAAGCAGATATGTCAATTTTGATGAATCCAATGAATTGAAAGTTGTGGGTGGCCTATCCCATGGTGCACTTTTCATCATCCAAATATGCAAATTAGGACACATTCAAAATTTATCTCAAAAACCGTAAGGGATAGAGAAAAAAACCCAATTGTAAACTTGTTCAGCATAAAAAAACAAACAAAAGAAAAAAAATCATCCAAATCGGACCAACAAATCACGCACAATCAATCACGTGGTGAACTGTTTGTATGCTGCACAAGGAAACCTGAATGTTGATATTTCCACCATGTCAAGCATGCAAATCAAAAAATTGACATAAATTACTATATTCACATTCACTTTCATGCGGAAATGCAAATAAAAGGTATGTTTCAGCACACAGAAGACAGAACAATTCCAGGATGGCAAGCTACACTGTTCCGGAAATGGTCAAATGAAAACATGATTGTGGGTGATTGGTTGGTCCGATTTGGATGATTTTTTTTTTGTATTGTTTGTTTTTTTATGCTGAACAAGTTTGCAATTGTGTTTTTTCTCTATTCCTTACGGTTTTTGAGATAAATTTTTGAGATAAAATTTTGAATGTGTCCTAATTTGCATATTTGGGATGATGAAAAGTGCACCATGGGATAGGCCACCCACAACTTCCTATTAATTAGATTCATCAAAATTGACATATCTGCTTCGGTTCAAAAAATAAAAGGGGGGTTCAGACTTTTGTATTCACCCTGTATAAATGTTGGCTGACAATGTGCAGCCTATGGTGCAGACTTGGTTTCTTGTTAAAACTCCAATTCACACAACTGATGTCGTCAAATCGCGATTTGAAGAGTATGCAGAAGAAGTCTTGCAATTCCCCTGGGTGCCGCCGTGTCCGTACGGTCAATTGGAGAAAAAGTTCATGCTTTTTTTTCGTCTCCAGCATCTCTACCATGGAAGAATGTTTCCACGGATTCCATGCCTACCATGAAGGACTTTTCTTGGTCAATTCCCAGGAGAATTTAGGCTGCCTTGAATGCCAAAATCGGATCGAAAATAAAGAAGAAAAGTAAGAATTTCCATATTTTGAACTTGTCTTCGTAATTTCGTCTAAAAATAACTCTTTAAGGTGATTTTTAATGAGCATGTACAGAGTTCTTTTGCACGCCAATAACAAGATGCTTTACACCCTAATTATTCTATTCTATTATTCTCTATTTTAAAGTAGCTATCTGTAATATATTTTCTGCTTTATACAAATTGCAATATGAACACGTGTCTAGATGGAATAACCGAGTTCAATGTGAGTTCACATTGAAGACGAAAATTTTTGTGTTATTTTGAAATAGAACATATGACTGATAATTTGGCCGTATAAAATGCTGGGTCAGGATCAGAAGAGAGTGTGAGCATGTAAGATCCTCCAGAAAGTTTATAGGGAGTAAGAGGTGCATAAATTTAAGATGGGAAGAAGTACAATGTAAAAATTTTTAAGATAGGAAGAATTCTTACAGTCAGAAATTTACCCAATTTGCAGAAGTTTTTATTAATTGGAGAAATTAATCCGGAAACTAAATAAGCTTTTTATTAGACGACTCACTCTTTTTATGTTAATATAAATTTAAATTATCATTTTGGGCCAACATGTTCTATTATTTTATAGGTATTCTTAAAGTTGAAACTAATTGGCTAGTACTGAAGAGAGCTTCGACAGAGCACGCCAGAGCAATTTAATCAGCTGTCGACTTCACATTAGCTGCTCGCATTAGACGAACGCCCTTGACCAATTTCACCGTTTTATCTCCCACCATAAAAACCAGCGATGAGCGCGGCTGAATCTAGTGAATCTGAATGGAACAAACGAGTAAAAAGTTATATTACACAAGAGGATAATAGGATGATTTAAAACTATTAATGAAAGAGAAGATGCAATTGGCATTAGAAGCTTTTAGAATTGTCCAAATTCATTATTGGGCATAAATATCCGGACTAATTCGTCACTTTCGGCTCTTCTCTTCAAGAATTGTTTTCATTTATAAAAGCATGTAATAAGTTAATAATTTCTGCATTGGTTTCCTATAAGAAAAACTGAACATCATAATGATTACAAACATCTGAACCTTTGTAGTCTAGACGCCAAGGCAAAAAAGCGCTGATAATTATCTAACGATCGAGTCAGTTAGATATAAGGGATAGTAACCTGATAATTATTTAATGCAATTTATCTTACGGCATTGACCCCATTTCTCTATTAAGAGGCAAACTGCACATGGTATGACGTAGTAGACCATATTCATTGCTTGTAATTTGCAAAAGGTATCTAATGTAGATCACTATCATTAATCTATATAAATCAATTACTTACAAAATTAGTTATAAGTTAATATCACGAGAGTAAAACATTTGTTAATAATCGTCTGGATTAATTTTAAAATTTTGTAACGTTTCGTCTCACTTTAAATAAAATTTACAAAAACATTTTATAAACTAATTAAGTGAAAGGAGTTTAGCGGACTAGCTTTGACTGTTCTTAATATATATAAAACTAATCAAGAAAGCGATGAAGTAAGGAAACCGCTTTTCCAATGACTTAATTTTGTACTCAGTATTATTTTTGAAATTTTGTGATTATATATTCTGATTCTTTGATTGGTCCTTTTTTCACTTGCCTTTTAAATCCATGTTGTTAAATACCGAGTTTCTTTCATGCTAAAGAAGACAATTTTGCTGTAGACATATGCTTGCATTCAAAATAGTAAAAAGTAAATTATTGTTTCTAGACAAGTGGTTTCGTATTTCATTGTTTTTGATACATCTATTTATTTCCACAGTATCCTCCTGGTGTATTTTGCCTTACTTTAAAAATCTTCTATGAATTTCAACAATAAGCTCTAGTTAATAGCCAAAATAGCGAATAATATTTGGAAGAATTGGTGGTTAAAATATTAAGTAAAAATATAAGTTTTATTTCACAAGTTGGAAGAATTCTTCGGGGTAAAACTTTCTAATCTGAGCTTGAAGAGCATTAAGAAGAAGCTGACCAAATAGTATAAAGTTAAAGAAAAGGATTTTATTTCTCTTTCTTAAATGTCTTCTGTTGTTGAAATAGCTGGCATTAACAAAATCTCCATATAAAAGATTTACGTCTTCGAGTGAATACTTTATTTTCTTCCTTTTCTTTAGTGCTCCCTTTAAACTAGTTCGTTTTTTGACACTTCCTTCTTTCCTATTTCTTTTAATGTCACCAATAAAAACTTTCTTTTTCACTATAATTTGAGTGAAGAAACCCATCGATCTGTGTCTTATGGCCTGATTCCTGATAAAACTAGGTTCCTCCAATTTTTAAAATTTTACTTTTGTTGCCCTATTACTTATTTTTATTTTTTAAAATCAGTTTTCCGCTTTCTTCGGACTAGGTAATGAATTTGAGAAATGGAAAAACAAGAAACTGGACTGTCTAATGTATTCATGGAAAGTAAAAGATACATACGATGATTATTCAGAAAACCAAGATGAAAAAAATTCTCAATTCGTGTCAAGGTGTAAAATTGCTTTAAAATTGCTTTAACCATGATTAATATTTTAAATTAAATTCTCTTATGAAAGTAATCATTACTCAATAAGTTCATGGACATATACAGAGAATAAATGTAACTGTAATGCAAGAAAGCAATCAAGTTACAATTTTACAAAATAAGCATTTTATTTATTTTTAGCAGAATGAATCCGTGTTCTCTTCAACTTTATGATACTTTTTCAATTATCATTTTTTTTCTTTCCTTCCACTATGAACCGAAAACAACCATCCACGATCGATTCCCATTCCCTTTTCGCTCTAACTTTGTTACTTTTTGCTTTCAATATCTCTTTCTACACGTTCATTCCCTAGCTGGCAATCAGAACCTACTTTCTGTTGAACATTTTTTTTCTTTTGACTTGAAACGGGTGAATGAGAGTTTGAGGAAAGGGAACGAAAATAAAGCCGAGACTTCGCTGCCAAGGCTCAAACGAAAAGCGACAGCGCCACCAACCAGGAAAAGAGGACAGCTCAAATTGTGGAATGGACCCGAGAGAGATGGAAGGGGGGTGGGGGTAGGGAAGAGGAGGCGAGTTGAGGGCCCTGGTAGTGACATTATTTCATACAACATGCTTGTTAATAATTAGCATGGGACGTATGGATCAGAGAGAGAAGTGAAAATGAGAAAAGGGCCAATGACCGTCTACATCAGTCATCGAACTAGAGGCAAGTTTCACTCTAAACATTTGCTTTCATTCGAAATTTCTCTGACATGTTTTTTTCGTATTAAGATCTACAATATAGTAAGTATATTTACTCAATTTGTGAATTGGATATTAATGCGGCGAGTCTGTTAGAAATATTGTTATGTCGGCATTAAATGAACAAATAGCGCTTAAATATATATGTCGTAAGATAACAAATAAAAAAGAGTATTATAAATTAATAACGGTCATTTTTTATTAAAAAATGAATTGCATTACAATTTGAATTAGCGATAAGAAAATTTATCACATCAAATTTTAATGAAGTTACAATTTTCGTGATCAGTTTTCGTTAAAAGATTTCCATTTACTTGAGTTATTTCTAACTTATTAGCGAGTTGATTCTTGACTAAATTTGGTTTTATTTGGTTCCACAAACATTTTATAAGTTTGTCAATAAAACCATTAATATCTTTTTAAAAAATTGGAACGAGTTTTTATCGAAAAAATAGAGTTCTTCTGCAATAAAGAGAAGATAACCTTCCAATGAGAATATCTTAAAATTTTGGTCAAGCTTCAAACTCTGCTGGATAATATGCACGTAATTGCTATTGATAATTGGCAAAGCTTATAATTGAATACGCTTATAATCAGATAATGCATAATTATTTAAAGAACTAACTATAATAGCTTATTGTTATAAAATATAACTAGAAATAATGACATCTTAATGATGGTGATGTCCATGGTGATGTCCGTGCCCATGGTGACCGTGGCCATGGTGATGCCCTCCCTTCTCGTGGTGACCATGGTGTCCGTGATGGCCCTTGTGATGGCCACCGTGCTCGTCGTGATGGCCGTGGTGTTTGCCGTGGTGGCCTTCGTGATGTCCTCCGTGGCCGTGGTGTCCTTCATGGTGCTTGCCGTGATGAGCGTGGTCCCACCACTTTCCGTGATGACCATGCTCCTCCTTGTGGTAGCCGCTCTTCCATCCGTCGTTGTGATGGCCGTGGTCATGGTGGCCGTGGTGACCATGTTTCTCGTGGCCGTGGTGGTGGTGACCATGTTTCTCGTGCCCGTGTCCTCCGTGGTGCTTGTGGTGATGACCGTGGTGGCCACCGTGATCGCCGTGGTGACCGTGGTGTCCGTGCTTTTCGTGATGACCATGTCCACCGTGGTGGTGTTCGTGGCCGTGGTGATGATGATGGGGATGATGGTGATGATGGTGGTGATGAGGATGATGATGATGGCCGTGGTGATGATGGTGGCTAGCAGCGGCAACAAGATCGTCTTCTTCCGCTGCAGCTACTTCTTCCTTATCTTCAGTTTCGCAGGAAGCGTAGCCCAAGATGGCCAGCAAGACCACGAAATACAAATACGTGCGCATCTGGGACCGAATGAAAAAATGATGTGGGTAATTAGGAAATTCTCAAACATTGAAAAAAAAAATTATTGACTCACTCTTAGCCTTCAGCTGTTAAGAAAGATCAATACGGGAAAAATTGAATCAACGTTAATTACTGAAAATTTAAAGCGAACACTTAGAAAGACTTGGAGAAAAATCTTTAATACTTAAGAACAAGGCGCTTCTAGAAATTAAAATATATAAATATTTCTGATTATCTTAACAGATATGTTAAAGAAGTTAAACCTACCATTAAGGCCCATTAATTATATCGCCGATTTAAAAAGTTATAATTAGTCCAATCTCCTCAACTATCATAAATGGTAAATAATTAAGAGACATAAAATATAGCAGCCATCAATGAAAAAATGGTATCGTTTCGAAACTTTAATTAAGTTTAAATTAATCTACTTTCCTTCCGTTTTTTTCCTGTAATATATTTAAATTTAAATTCTTACAAACGGGAAGCAGATAATTATAAAATATTTTCAAATCCTTAGCTTAACTCCTAAAAAACTTACCATAATTAAATTTATAAATTACATTCAAAGTCACTTCTACCTAACTGGTCCTACATAAGCTTGAATATATCCTCTCTGAGTCTTGCTTCCAATAATTGGATTTTCAAAAGTCGGCTTTCGGCGATTTGCTTAAGGCATCTAATACCGCAGCTAAGCATCCAACTTCTCGGCTTCGAGATTTATATTACTGGAAACGGAACTCCAGAGGATGTACCCAGGTAATCCAACTTAATACTTACTGTATTGTTTGCTACTGGAAACTTCTTGTTCTTGTCCGAGTTCGAAACTGAGGAACTGATGGTGTCTCTGGTGACACTTTCATCTTTTATAGTTTGGATGCTCCTCCTCGAAATTATGTGTTGTCCTTTAGTTCCTGTAGATCGGTAACAGGAAGAGGCCAGCAAGTGGGGAAGTCGCTTCCTGGGCACGTGGCGGTAGATGGCACTGAGCGTGCCATAACTACTTCTGCCATGGTTGACCAGTCCTCCCAATTCGAGTCACGATATACACGAAATTTTTCTCAACCATCATTTGTAATTAACTTTTAATTTCCTATAACTGTTTTCAAAGAATTTGTCTTACACTGTCTTAAAAAGTGTTGTTTAATTTATTTTTTCCATGAGAACTTCTCCTCTCATTATTTCTCCCTTCATTAATTCATGTCTGAAAGAACTGGATCAGGATTACAGTCTCTAATATTTGATTTATTACACGTCGAATAAGAAATGGATTCTTCACTTGAGTACGGAAAAATTAGATAAATAATAATAAACAGAAGTAAACAAATTTCGAAACACAAATATTCAGAGAAATTTTTTGAATTTTTAATGAAATTTATTGATAAAACTAGGTATTAATAAGAACATAAATTTCGAGAGAAATTGAGAAAATATGAAAGAATAAAAGAAATTAGAACAATATAATGAATATGCGTTTACATAATTATTATAAATACTTTTTTAAGTCATATGATAAATGGTGACTTGAAGAAACAAAGGGTAGCCCAAGATCTGCGACTAAATTTAAATTTTGAAAAATAAATATTAGCCCAAGATTCGTATTTGCAGGTTTATTATTAATACTTCTCTTATACTTTATTCTATTAGTTGTAACAATGAACATGTAAAAATAATGTATAGAATTACGAATGACAGCGGTGTGAGTATGTACAATGTAACCGAATTCGTAAAATAAAAACCTGAGATATGAATATATATTTTAACTTTATATAATACTATACAAAATAAATTATTTGCAAAACAATATAAAGTTTAAAGTAAACAAATTAAGGTGACGAAACATAACCTTTTTGAACTTCTGAAACAAAGACTACGACAAAACTAAATTCGTGCTAATAAAATTAAAACCTAAAGTAATTATCATAATAAATTTTCAATTCATTC
This sequence comes from Rhysida immarginata, assembly GCA_023313115.1. Lineage (NCBI taxonomy): Eukaryota > Metazoa > Arthropoda > Chilopoda > Scolopendromorpha > Scolopendridae > Rhysida > Rhysida immarginata. Next base: position 4,223,053 of record JAHWFO010012390.1, on the reverse strand, counting down.
TCAAAGGAAATTAACCATATTTTATTTTCTCAAAAAAACATTTTCTTATAAATTAAATAAAAACTGAAATTCATTTTATGTGTTTTTATTTATTCTTTTATTCACTGAACACGAATAAGAATTATGGAATCAAACTTACTGTATTATATTTTTATGTAATTTATTTCGCAATCTATGTAGATTTTGTACCATAATAATTACTTTTCCCAAAATGCATTCCCTTGAAAATGCCGACAGGCAAAATGCGTTGAGAAAAAGAATCAATTAAGAATCAAATTATATTTTGACATTATGTAATATATTTATTTTCAATGGAATCCAGATAAAAACGTTTAAGTTACTCGTTTGCAAGTATCTTTAATGAATGCTCATTAAATTCTTAAAGGCTTTTTACTCAGCTTCTTTAATAATTATACGTCAAAGTTCAATTAAAAGAAATGAAAAGTGTGAAAAATCTATGGGCTGGTGATCAGATAATGGACGAGTGAATCTTCTTTCCCAAGAAAAAGGAAAAATTTATTTTTTCATGAGAATTAATTGGGTGGAAAATCCAAACGAGTTGATGCTGGCTGTCTTCTCAGCCAACCGTATATAAAAATACAAATATTTTTTATTGTTACGTTTTGCAAACTTTAATTAAGGAGCACTTTAAAATTTTTAAGATCGATAAGATTTTCCAAAATTAATATTTATAAAAACATGTGCATGTAATTGGTTTTCTCTGATTACTTCCTCAATATTCACAAGAGGTTTTCTCTTTGAGTAAAATTTAAGTAAAATTTAAAGCAATTTGTAAAGTTAATTTATGAAGTTATTTTTAAGTTTTGGTTACAAGTTCTATTTTTAATACAAAGAATATTTCTAACTTAGAATTCTCAAAAATTTTGCTTTCCTGTTTAATCGGTAGTAAATATAAGAATTTATATAGAATTTTATAATTTGTATTTAATAGTTACTGAATTTGATATTCTCATTAATAATAAATCAAACATTTCGGAAAACATGGAACTGTGGGAAAATTTTCGGAAATCGATCACAACGCAGAAACGATTGTGGCAAATGAATTACATCAGTTTCCGTCAATTAATAAACTATATTCACTCGTTGATATTCATTCCCGAGAATGACCACCGAAATGCAATAAAGGCTCTCTTTATCTATACTAGTTAACAACAATAATCGGAAATCTGCAATATGAACGCGATCAGTTTGAATTATTTGAAATGCTTGTCCTCGAAAGTTAACTCAGAAAGTGCAAAAGATATATTAGTAATAAAAGTTCTATATTGATTTTAAAATGTTTACTAAAATAAATATATGCTAAGTACATTTTAATATTTGTCAAAATATCATCTTAATCTTAAAACCTTTTTCTTTAAAATTACTATTACTTACAATTTAGGGAGGATGATAATTTGATACTTTTAAACGTATACACAAAAAATATTCTCTTTACTGAACGATGAAAATGCTTTTCATTTCTTAAAGCTAAAAAAAATAAAATCTTTTTTTTATAGTTATACTGCGCGCACATCAATTTTTCAGTCTTGTTTACAACCAAAGAAGAAATCGAATCATCAGAGTCGGTTATCTTTGCTTCATTGATTTTATACAGAGATTTCCTTTAAAAAAAATAATAAAGATTATTGTTGTTGTTATCACTTCCTTGCTATCCAATTTTGTTTTGAATAATAATGATGATATTAGAAAAGAAAATACTTTATTGACAAAGTCTTCTATTTGAAACCGTTGAAATTAATATTAAATTTTATTCCATTATAATTAATATATTTGTTTGGCAACCATATTGAAGTCCATATGCATATCTTAATAATCTTGTTTTTTGGTTCTAAGACAAATAGTTCATTATATGAGCCGCAAGGAGCAATAACCATTGAATTCTTTTTACGTTCATTACCACAATTTTGTCGCATTAAATAATAATAAGAAGCCCACTTAAAGTTTTTTTTTTTGGATGCATTGCACCTTCCTTCTCTTCTTTGTTGGTTGAGTCTGGAGCATTATGGTCATTTTTTGAAATTTTAAAGAAACTAAAAACGTATGGTTGGTTGTAATTCCTTTTCTTCAGAATATTTTTGATGATTCTGGTCATATTACCTTATGGTAATTTTAGGGCAATAATAATGGAAATAATGACGGGGACACGTTTCTCTCGTCTTTCTCATTTGTCGCCTTCAAGAACTTTATTGTGGGCTATTAAAAAAGTCCGAGGGCTGTGTGAATGGGGAAGACAAGCTTTATCTGGGGCATAAATTTTTGCATAATGCAATTCTTACGTTCAGCTGCATCCATAAACATCTTTAGTAACATCTAATCTAAAAAAAGTCCTTTTCTTTGAGAGAATAGCCACTTAAAGCTTATTCCATAATGGTTTTTAAGGAACACGAGATTTCTATTGGGAAATGTCCAAATAAAGATTTTTTAACCGATTTTTTTTCCTTCCGATGTTCCATGCCACTTAACTTTTTCTCTACAGGAAAATTAAATTAAACAATCAGTGCAAGCTGTTGTAATAAAATGGAAATTCTGATGGGAAATGAAAGTTTTATAGATATTTGTTGCCGAGATGTTCCAAACAGTTTTATATTTGTACACTCATTTTTATAAAGAAATTTTATTAAGAAATCATTATTCAGAAATTTTAAACAGGAATTTTAAATTAGCGTATATTTTTGAATGTTTTAGAAAACTTCTAACGCAATGAATGAAATGCGTTTATTTCTTTTGAACTCCTTACTGAAGACGAGTCAGATTCATCACTTTTATCATATCCTCATTCAAAAAATTGATTAAGCAGTGTGGCAAAACGGTTCTTTTGGGATTCTCAAGGTTTATTTACGAGATTTTTAAAAAAGTGAAATATCGTAAATTCTGAGAAGTCACTGAAATAACGGGGTTATCTGGGCCAAGAATTTGTCGAATGCATAATCAACATTCAATTTTATGGTTGCAAGATCACACACTTCACTCATAACTTTTTCAACTCTGGAGAAGCTGAAGTTTTAGCATTCAATTCTTGTCACATGATGGCGAATAGCTTCTTTCAACTTGGCCAAAGGTTAGGTTAAAAATAGAAGTCCTCCAACTATATCTACTCCAATGGTACTGCTTTTTGAGTAGTTCGTACGATTTCTGCATCAAGCGCTGGAAATCGCATTGTCCTCTCCTCTTTTACCAGCGATTCCCGAAGACATCGACAGTGCGTGTGCCTGAACAACTCTTTATTCATTCATTGCGATATTTGTGTTCATGATTGTGAACAGCCCACATATCGGCCTCTCATTCTCCTCGCAGTCTCCATTTGGCTCCCAGAAATTTCCATTTCTTTTTTCAAAAGAGGTCTTAAGGAAATTCACTTCACGAACGATAGTGAAGTGAAGCAAGTTATGACTGATTGAATCGTTCTTACTTCTCTTGAATTTATCATTTACGGCAAGCGAAAACTATTTACTCTTGTTGAAACTAAATAGAACTCCACGGATATTACTGGTCAATCAACCCTCGTGAGATTCTTTATATTGTTACCATTAAGTTTACACATATTAATACAATCAGATTTTTCGTTTTCAATTTGCTTCTTAAAGGAACAATAAGGATTCTAAATATAAACTTGCTCGTGCATATGTTGTCTTGCCAATTCTAAGTGACACTTTTGCATAAGACATCGACAAAACTGCCAGTGATCAATTCCTTTCTTCGCACCATTCATATCTTTTTCTTGGGAATGAGTCATGCGGATCCTTATCAAGCAGCATTTCTTACTACCGTCATCTGCTATGTTAAGGATAGTAAACAAATAACATTATCATTCATATTAGTGAACGTTATTTGAAGGAAAAAGCCAAAAACTATTACTTTCATGTATACAAGTTAGTTTAGAGGGTTATTCATAAGAACGTGAGACATTTTAGAAATTCATCACATAAAAAGACTACGCGATGGATAGCGGTATTTCTTTCGCCGATGGAACGGCAATCTTTCCAAGTTTTTTAGACTCATTACCAATGAAATCTCAGGTTACCTCAATGAAAGTTTTCCACGAAGTTGAATACAGCGTACACATCAGGAAAATGACGCGTTAATGCGGTGCTCTCCCTCCCCCCTCCCGTATTTAATCCCAAGTGATATTTTCTTGTGGGGATTCTCGTGAAGAATGCTGTGTGTCCCCCATTTCTTGCTGATGTACAGGAACTTCAGCCGCAGCTGTGACATTGTGAAGGAAATGAATTATCGGATAGATATAAGAGATAGGATGAATGTTAGATAGATATCGCCATAGATACGTTAAACATTTGTGAAATATACATGAAAAATATAGAGACCGTCGTTCTATCAGTGTATGAATTACTATTATCCATCGCGTAGTTTTTATATAGATAATTTCTAAAATGTTTCACGGACTTATGAATAAACATGAAGTTGATTTTACTTATGGAAAATAAGATTTATGTATTAGGGGGGAAATATTAGGCCTTTTATATATGAAAAAAAAAACGATTTTATGAATAAAAATCAGATTCTTTCCCAGTGTTATAATTGCCATACTATAGTTTCTTGCGATTAATATACTCCTATAATTATATTTCCAGGAAACATTTTTTTTCTGATCAAATAACATAAATGAATTCAAGAAAATGCAAAAATCTATTCGTTATATAGTGGTACCTCGCATAAAGAACGCTTCGAACAACGAACAATCCGCATAACGAACGTGGATTCAGGGTGAAAATCGACTCGCGCAACGAACCATGCCCCACATAATGAACCGAGGACGTGCGCTCACACGTGTTTGTTTCGTTGTTGTTCGAATATGGTTGATTTTCGCTCCGAAACCGTCCCACATAATGAATCGAACCTGTGCGCTCACACGAGTTCGTTTTGTTGTGGTCACATGCGCTCACACGTTCAAAAATCAAAGGGTGATGAAAGCACAAATAAATCTATAGCCAGAAGGAGATGAAAATCTAGTGCAAATAAAAATAGGCTTAAAAGGGATTGGAAACATTGGATTAGGTGAGTGTTGTTTTTTTCCTAAGGAATTTGTCGCCAATTTTCTTGTCTCAGGAACGAATTCAACTCCTTTCCATAGGTTACTATGTAAAAAAGTCTCGCATAACGAACTTCGATTAGTAACGAATTAGGTTTCGTTATGTGAGGCACCACTGTAATACATTTTCCAATAGAGTCTATATGGATCTGTAAAATTAGATTGTACCATAAAAAATAAAATGTACTGTGTAAAACGGTAATTTTTATTTTATGAAGAGATCGGATAAAGGATAAAAATTGTTTTTTTCAACATTATTTTAATAATGAACTTTAATTCCCCTTCTTAGAACATTAAACTGTTTTCCATAAACTATGAGATCTCACGAAGCTTATTTGGAAACCTCTTGAAAAGAGGTCATTTCGTCTTGACAACGTCTCTTTTCATCCTAACTGAAATAAAAAAGCACTCATCTTCGAAAGCATACGTTTTATGAAGGCTCCATTTTGCTAATTCATGCAAATAGAGGAAAGATTAAATGAGCTACGACGGGGTTTTGCTAAATGATGCCTCTGAAAACGAAGCATTTTCAGTTGATTTATTTATTAATTTTTATTAGTTACAATTATTTTGCAAGAAGCAACTCTGAAAGCATCAAAGCATTAGATTTATAAAATCTAAGTTTAATTTTCATTGAAAATCTTCGTTTTTTAATTCTCTTAATTATCCAAAATGATATAATTTTTTTTTCATCTTTTATGATTTCTGTCTAATAGGGGATTTAATAATTTCCATGTAGTTAAAATTAAAAATTAACATTAAATGTAAAAAGATGGGATGCACCAGTTTGGTATGATGTAATCAGCATTATGTTAGAAATAAATAGTCACTTGTTTGAAGCAAAATATGATGTGGTCCCTGAGATGGTAGTTATGATGTTTTTGGACTTAAACGTGACGTTGATGTCTTCAGATGTTAAAAAGTTTTCTATATTAAATTTCGATTATTTAGATGATGCGTGGCTGATTTGGAAAATGCGTGAATGACGTTGATTCCATGAATGAGGATATTTGGATGATTCCATCCTATAATTGATACCATCACATTTTTTATACCGTCTGCTTCGCAATCACGTTCAAGTTGCGAGAGAGACAAAAACAAAACGGCGTCTCCGATAGATGGTAGAAATCACTTTAGCCAGATTATTCTTTCTTTGAAAAACTCGTTCAAGTACTGAGGTTGGTTTATCTCTTCGTCGTAACGGTCCGGGAAGTGAAAGTCGAGTAACAATCGTTAGTTGGATTTGGTCAGTGGTTGCAGGAAGCAATGCGAGCTATTACATACCCTGACCATCAGAATGCGTCAAGGTCTAGTAGCCTGAGAATCGATAGGAATGCAATTCAAAGAAATATTTGGATTCTACAGAGAGTTAACCTTATTGAGGCATTTTTGCACATACTTGAGCACTAGGAGAAGTTCCTTGCTCCCGCCCAGAGAGCAACGATGCCAACACAAGCATACCTGGCGTCTTGAAAGGAATAGCATTAGGCCAGACGGATGGATTCTGTGACGGGAGGTGACGAAATTGTGACATTCCATGTCAGTTGGGTCCGTTACGCCCGGCGGGGGGCATTGGTTTTTTGTTTGTGGATGGTCCGTGTCGTCGGGGGTGTAGTGTGGTTGGTTTGATCGTGTGTTTTAGGGATCTTGAAATATTATTTGAGGTGGGTTGATGAGTGGAAGACATCGTCTGATAGTTTTAGTTGGGTGCGCTTGCACGTGCGCGTGTGTGGGGGAGTGTTAGAGTTAGGCCTCATGTTAATGTTCAATATTTGGGGAATGAAATACAGAGGTTGAGTCGAAAGTAGTGGCCGATCACCACGACAGGAACAAAAGTAGTGGCCGATCAAACTTTTAAATAGGCACCAGACAGGAACCACTCATTGTTAATCTTCAAAGTAGAGTCTATCATGCTCGATGGTCTTCATCCAACGATCAGCCAGTTAGCGGATGCCCTCGCGAAACCACTCCTCCGGTTTCTGGGCGAAAAAGTCACGCACGGCGTCTTCAACCTCATTGACATTGGCGAAGCGCCGTCCACGCAGGAAGTGCGCTATGGGCCGGAAGAGATGGTAGTCGGAAGGTGCCAGGACGGGGCTGTATGCTGGATGTGACAAAATCTCGATTTTTTTCCAGCAGTTAACGACACACCTTCACCTGTTGTTGTGCTTGCGCGGGCGTCAGCTCGTGGGGCACAACTCGGCAGCTCCTGTTGACCTTTTCCATGGCGTGCAGATGTCGAACCACACTCGATTGTGATGTCCCGATGTCCGCCGCTAGTTCACGGGTGGTGCTGCCTGGGTCGGCTTCCACCTGTTGCCGTAGGGCTGCGTCATCCACTTCTTTGGGTCTTCCACTCCTTGGCGATTCTTCCAGGCCCATGTCTCCAAACGAAAAGCGGGAGAACCACCGTCGTGCTGTCCGTTCATTGGTCACACCCTGACCTTCCACCCTGCAAATTTCGTCGACTGCTGCTCGCGCACTGGTCCCCTTTTTCCAATAGTGACGAAGGAGCCCGCGTATCACCAATTTTTTGCCATATTTTTACACTGACTGGCGCAGGTGGCACAATGTCTATGGCATTCAAATTCGTACTGACGTTTCTTCCCACTCTTTTCTCTTAATAAACTGCGATCTACCCTTGTGGTAAATAGTCTTCGCCCAGAATTCGTCAAACTCTACCCCTCCCCCGAGTCGGCCACTACTTTTGACTCAACCTTTGTAAATAAGAGTTTTTTTAAACTTAGTTTTGTGAGAAAGCGTTCATTAAGTCAATGCGTGTTCCTCTGTCGATGCCCAAAACTCCTGATAAGTTCTGCTCTGTGGTTATTGTGAATTTCGTTCGTAGGGGTGGTGCGTTCGTGCCGTTCCTTTTTCGTTGGTTGTGAGTGGGTGTTGGGGGCGTTTCTGTTTTTGTTTTAGTTGATTTTGAACGGCTTATCAGTGGCTGGAGAACGAGAGGGGGGGGGAAGTGAGTATTGAGCGCGTGTTTTGAGTGTGCGTGTCTGTGTGCCCGTGTGTTCATTTTAAGGGGGGGGTTGTTCTGAGTGCAGTGGCTGTTTTCGTTACTTTATAGTTTTTTTAAATGTTATTTTATAACTTTATTGTTATGCAGTAGTAGATTTAGCCTTCTGTTGCATGGCCGATGTCGCTTTCCTTAAAAAGCGACAGCGCTCACGTATTGTTGGGGCTGTCATTGTTTTCTCGGAGTTGTTCCGAGAAGATGATGACAGCCTCCTTGTCCATTGTTGACGTGACGTTATTTCGAACCTGGAATGTTTTTCCAGCGGTTTTTTTTAGTGAAAAACTTAGGAGAGAAAGGACGTGGCAGCGAGTGAGGAGTTTTGGAATGGCAGTCGGCCATGTTTAAAATGAACATCGTTGTTGCGTTCTTTGATTCATTGGTATTTGTTATTACGGCATAGTATTTCGGATAATGTTCGCATGGATATGTGGTTGAATCTGTATGCTGCTCAACATTTATCAGTTGTTAAAGTGAAAGTGTGTTAGTATGTTTTTCTGGTCGCCTGCATTCCGTTGGAGATCTCAGTGTTGTAGAATCCGCTGCAACGCTACAGGTATTGTGTCGGGTAGTGAAACCCGCAGCTTGTGCAAAATGTGTTGACGTGAGCAGCGGTTGAGGGTGAGTGAGCAGCGGCTGAAGCGCCGCCCCATGCGCAGCCAACACCTCTCGCATACTCCCCTGTGGTTTTACCATTCTCCCTTCACCAGCAGCGCCGGCCAGGTGGCCGAAAGGGCTAGGGCGTAGGCTTTCTATTTCTCGAGTCCGCCTGGCCGTGTGTTCGAATCGCGCCGTGGGCATGGATGTTTGTGTTTGTCCCGGGTTGCGTACAGATATAACTTGTGTAAAAGGCGCAAAATGACCTTAGTAGTCGACGCCAAAAATTTCTAGAAACACACACACCTTCACCAGCAGCACCAACTGCTGAGTCACCACTATTTTTAATCCTCGGCCGGTGTTCGACTCCACCCCGAGTCTTCTTCACGGTCTCCTCCGTTTAACTATTAACCTGATTCAACATGGCTTCCTATCCTTCACTACCTATACTAACCTCACCTAGAACCTCGCTCCCACACCCATTTGCCTTGGGATCCCTTGCAGTCTCTGCGTCCACGTTTTGCATAGTTAGCACAGTGCAGTGCTGTTTCACTGGATTCCTCGTACCACCCAAATGGGTTGAGTGTTCCCCTTCTCTAGGCTGATTCATGCGTCCGCCCACCAGTGAAGCCTCTTGCCTACTACGAGCGTCAGCGTCAGGATCCTCCTCCATGGACACCCGCATCTCGTACCTGCTGGTAATACGACTCCTAGCGCAGCCTCATTGGAGCCACTCGTTTAGGACCCAAATCTACAGGCTCCTCGGGCAGAACAACCGAGCCGTCTTCGCTAGCCAAAGGTCTACCGCGGCTATCCACCATGGTTACGTTGCCCACGCTCAAGAGTTCGGAGCTCCTAACCTCTGGAAACCGCTTGCAGGCACTTCTTCACTGGGTGGCATTGACCCCACACTTAGCATCCCATTCTCCGGGATGTAAAATTCACAACAAGCTTGCCCCTCATTTTCACCAAGCGCGAGTCCGATTTAGTCTTCCACGGGTATATGGGGCCTCTTCAATGTGGGGGCGGGAACCGCACTGCTGCCCACGTCACTAAGGCTGCCTGAGCTTTCGTGACAGCACATGCCTACACCCTCCGCTGGCATACTAGTGCCCTTATCGGCAAACTGCTTCGCCAACCCGTCCCCATTCCTTTTAGCCCAGGACCTCTTCGAGGCTTGTATCTCCTGGATTCTGGTCCTGTGCACTACTGGGACATCCCCAAACCGGACCCCTTTAAGCTTGACCAATGACGGAGACACCTGACCCATTACCGTAAAAGGGCCAAAACAGCTCCCATGACTGCCATGGTTACATGCCAGTTGGGCATCATCCTCGACTAGTTTGGTTTCCACCGCAGAGTCGCGAACGATCTGGTAATCCGGGCCCCATGTGGTCCAACATTCCATGCCCCCCCCATTCCACATGACAGCTTAATGCCACAGCGACCATAGCCTTAATCTCGCGGATGAGACACTCAAGGCTCTCTACCAGCCTTAAACAGGCTGCCCTACCCAACAACATACCAACAAAAAAAAATGGACCCATTTCCTTGATATTTCTAGCAAAAGCAATTGCACCCTTGATAATCCGGAATTCCGGATTAACACTCCCACCCGGGGACGTCAAATGTGACTACCCCCCCCCCTCTCTAGATATTAAGTTATCAACACGGATCGGACAGAAATCGTGAGAAGCGGGCTTGTCAGGGTTCGGGAGTGTCTAAAGGTGGAATGCAAATAAAAACGATTAACATAAACTCTTTAATATCTAAAATTTACAACTAAATCAAAATACGTAACACACTGATTCACTCACGACAACGACCGTATCAATGATGACGGCGCTGTTTGTCAATATGAGGAGCCCCTCGAATGCTCTATGAATCAACGTAACAATCTATTAAACATCAAAACTTATCATATTACCCAATAAGACTCTACTTAGACACATAAGTCTCCCAGTCCATGCCCTGTAAAGAGGGAGGAGGTTGCGCCGAGTTCCAGATCTTGGACTCCAAAATTCATCCAGTCACGGATCTTGAGCTATTGCCGCCTTGAGCAGACCGGCCCACGCGGTGCCGGCTGTTGGCGAACTTGTTGAGCGGTTGGTTTGGTTTGGTTTGTTTGGTATTAACGTCCTTTTCAACTGCTATGGTCATTTCAGGACGGCGTTATAGGGACCGCAAATTTTGCCTCACAAGGGTTCTTTAACGTGCAGCCGGCAAACGACTACACGGGACCAACGGCCTTACTTCCCTTCCGAAGGAAGTGCATGATCTCAGGATTTGGGTGACTTTCGGTGAAAATCATGAACGTTTGGCAATAAGGTTGCACGAAACTGTAAATCCAGCCATTTGGGTGACTTTCGGTGAAAATCATGGGCTCTGAAGACACTCCTGGTAATAGAAAATAAAGTCCTTATAATACGTGTAAATCGGTGGAACGAGTAGAATACTTATAGGCAACTAGCACCTCAATATGCAATAGGTGCCATTACGAAGTACAATAGTCGTCCTCGGCCGGGATCGAACCCGCGTACTCGAGCATCAGAGGCGATCACGCAACCGCTGAGCCACCGAGGCCGATCTTGTTGAGCGGATGGCGCCACCCCTCAGAACAACGTCCTAGACAACGTCGCGTGGTTCCTTTAGAAATGTACCTATGCATGTGAGGGGGTATCACCGAAACCCTCCTGGGTGATGTGCATTGGCCCGGTTCGCCCCTTTTGCACTACGGGTATCCTGCTCGCTGGCCTCGGCGTGAGCCGTCAACGGCACCGGCGATTTAAGCAGGGATCCCACCATCACGAGTCGGTCTACGCAGCTCCGCAGCGCTTAGGAGTCCTCACACGCAACACCCCCGCTAAACGCGTACGTCTTTCTTTATAGGAAACCAAACAAGAATATTATTAACGAATTTAACATTTACAAGGGGAGACAACTACATCGACTTTTCTTATAGCGCAAAGATATTCAAAGTATTTATAATAATAGCGAGCTAGGGTTTTATGTACAATATTCCCTTGCGAAAGTAATAAATTCAAGCTGGAGTCAATGCTCTGGTGAAAGGCTGGACATTTGGAGACAGCCTTGCTGTCTCGTGTTCGCGATAGCCCAGTTGGCAGAGACGACGAGCGTGATACCGGTGATCCTTACTTTGAATACAACTCGCGGAATTTTTCCCCATTAATATCCTTACAATATTCTCGTGTAAAAATTTCAAATGTGCATAATGTTTGTATAATAGAATTATTGTTATTTAATCCGCAGTATAGAATTATTGTATAGACCTGGAAAAATTATAAGACCATCCTGAAAATGCCAATTTTAAAGGCACACCAGTCAAATTTAAATTTTATCATAAATTCCTCTAGTATCTTAAGAAAGCAAAGACATGCCATCACCACAAATGAAGCTTGAAGTTTTCATTTAACAATGCTATAAAAGATTTAAAAATTTACGCTGCCTATAAATGAGGCGCCTATAGGTTAATTATATTCGAAATATATTTAATAGACTAATGCATCGAAGAGGAACTAACTATTTCGTGGGTCTTATTTTTAAGTTTTTTAAAATTTCATCAATAAATTCAAGTTTTCTTCTCTTAAATGTTCTGAGTTGAAAATAATTCTGGTATATTGATTTTTCTGAAGCGTAGTTGCAAGATTGTTTGCCCACTAAACGCAAGCGTTAAATTGATTTATAGGCTTATAGTTACAGGCCGGAGAAAGAGGAAGGAGGAGGAAAAAAAATCCTTTTTCAATTATCGGTTACTTCCAGATCCCGACCAGGAAGTTAGTGTTTGGAAAGTGACACTTAAAGCAGTTATCAGCTGGCTGAGTATTTGGAGCCAGTGGAAGTTATCGTCGTCGAGTGAGACGGGCGTGGGATCGGTAGGCCGATGTTCCCTTATGCTCTTCAACATCCGTCGGTCGAAGGAGGTTTTAAAGCAAAGCTAAAGCATTGCTGCTGCTTCTACTACTGCCACTGCCTTTGTGTGCAAAAATCTCTTCACTCGGAAAAGTTGTCGCTTTCCACTTGAGCGCCACCTACAACGACTGCTGCGAAACACGACAAGATTTCATTGCCCTTCTGAGTGTCATGGGTCATGAATTCAATAATTGACATCCATTTAAATAAAATAAAAATGAGATTAGCTCTTGGATGAGATTTTGAGGTTTAGAATGTGAAACAATGAAGACAAACAGATAAAATTCGAAAATTTTACAAAACATAACGTGGGCCTAAGGGAAGATTGGAAACTTTCATTTTTTTAATTATGAAAACGAAAAATAGTTCACGGTGGATAAAAGTGAACGTGTTTTGTTCGTTTAACGATGGCCCTCAGCCTTTCACTCCTAATTACATTAGGTTTAGCATGTGTAATGAGTGAGCCGTTTACACAGTGTAAATTGAGTCAACCAAGCTGTAAAACCAAAATGATTTCCGAGAACACACACGATCCGAGAAAGGGGAAACGAGTCTTAATTTGAACAGAGAACTTCTTATGGGAAACTTGATCAAATTAGTGCGAGAAAAAGAACTTTTTAAAATTACTTTCTGGAATGCAATGCAATGGCGGACTGGGTTGTTTTTGGAAACAAAGAAACAAGATTAAAGAACCGAATGAAATTCAAAAATTTTGATATTTAAAATTTGGGGGGAAAATCTGCATGTTAACGATATTTTTTTCTATTATTTTTATCAAATAAAATTTAGAGAAATTTTTTTTTAAAACGTATTAAGTCTTTAGAAAAATCTTGTTCATAAGATTAATTATTTGATTTCAGTACTTGCTTTTACATAACGCATCCTTAAGAATAGCCAGAACCCACAATTCGACCAGAAACGAAATCCGTAAGGATTTAGCACACTTTGTCAAAACAATGTTAATATGACCATTCTCTTATTATACGAGAAAATTGGCAAAAAAATAGCCATTAGCGGAAGTTCGGTGCAATGTTGGGCGAGCTGCAAAAGCTTGATAAAGAAATAATATATTCGTAGCTGGGAAGCTGGTTCCCCCCCCCCCCTCCACCATCCCGACTCTTCTCTTACGAAATGATGTGTTCCTCTTATAAATCTGGTCACAGTAAAAGTTTTTAAGACATCCTAATGTTGATATTTGAGGAAATACGAGGGTTGGGGCATAAGTCATGGCAACTATTTTTTTTTATGAGAATTCAAGCATGGTGGAAAATGTGAAATATACAGATGAAAGAACAAGAAATGGACGAAATGTACGGACATTTAACAACACGCCAACACTTTGCTTCTCGTGTTTTTTAAGGTAGTTGACAACATTACAGGTTTCATGTTCTGGAATCATGAAACCTGCAATTTTTCATACGTTTCATGCTTCTGGAAAATTTATTCTGGAACATGATTACAGATTTCATTTTCCAGAATAAGTAACAGAAATCAAAATAGAGAACGGCTGTTTTGATATACGAGCGTTGTTCAACTCGGGTTACATCCACCTTGCACGGCGGTTGACTAAGAACTGATTTAACATTGCTCTCTGCACATCATCAGGAACTCATGGAGCCATATAATGTTGTGGAAACATACTACCAGTCACAGCTTCCTTGAAACATATGACATTTTATGATACCATCCCTTAGCTCTGAGAAAAAAAAAATAGTTGCCATGACTTATGCCCCAACCGTCGTATTATATAGGGTGGTCGATTTTTTTTTTTCCAGATAATTTGCTTTTATTCAGTTAATACAGTTAATACAATAAAATGAAACCACTGAGCTTAAGCTCGTAGGGTTAAAACTAAAAACTAAATCTAAAAGGAGGATTAAAAATAATAATATAAAATTATGATGGAAAAGGAAAAAAAGAATCAAAATCATTATTTGAAAAAACCCATTTTTTTATAACTCTCCGCCAATTTCCTTTAAGGGAAATATTTTTAATATATAAAGGAGCAGAATTATAAATTCTTTTAGAAATAAAATAATATTGATGAAGAGAATTTGTATGTACAACAGCTGGAATCGAAATCGCATTAGTCGCAACATATCTAATTTTATAATGGCTAGTTAGGCTTAAAGGAAAATTTTTCTCCATAATTACCTTTATCATTACTTTCAATACATAAATTTGTTGAAGATTCATAAAATCAACTGAACAATTAGGACCAAATAAAATCTTAAGTGTCATTTTATGATAATTCTGTAATTTTAAAATATGAGACTTATAAGTCCCACCCCAACTTACAAAGCCGTATTGGAAGAGTGAGTAAAAAAATGCATAATATGCTATTTTATTAAGGAGTGAGGTAGAATATATTTCAGTTGAATCAAGGTCCAACCAATACGTTTTAATTTACTTAAAAGTGTTTGACATTGTAAGTCCCAATTTAAATTTGAATCAATAATGACACCTAAGTAATGAAAATTATTTACATTTCTAATTTCTCCACAAAAATCCGAACAAGATCCATTATATAAAAAATCATGAAAAAATAACGCAGAATGATCCATAAACATATTTTTATATTGAAATATTTGAAATTTAGACTTTCAAAAACACCTTGCAGTTCAATACGTTTGGACCATAGACTTTCGAATTTTATAATACCCTCAGTAATAGTGCGATTTGGCTAACTCTGCAAAGTAAGCGATTGTCTCGGCTTTGACGTCGTCAATTGCAGTGAATCGACAGTCAAGAGGAAGTAATCGCCAGTAAGCCTTACTTCGAGTTTGATAAGAGGAAGTAATCGCTAGACGCCAAATCGGCATATGTGGAAGCACTTCGAAGCGTAGCTCACCGAGTTTTACA
>JAHWFO010012390.1:4161132-4207174 GCA_023313115.1 Rhysida immarginata | reverse complement strand
GGTGGGTGGGGGGGGGGGGTCAATTTTGATATCAATGAATAGGCCCCTTCGAGACGAGCAAATTTCATTCCAAACGTTTTTTGATCTGATAAGAGATATTTAAATGTCTTCACTGAAATCGACCACTGTGTATAATAAATTTCAGAGCCTAGCAAAATTGATATCAGTTAATTTGATAAAAAAAATTAATCTCAACGACAATTAATTAATTAATTATTTAACCACGAATTGATATTCCTTCCCAATCGCCCATATTAGACGTAACTACCAGCTCAAGAGTATCTCTATCGACTTTGGTCCACTTTAACCCTAGATCTCCGTTCGTCACAAAGCATCAATATTTTCAAATCCCGTCTACAGAACTTCCTCTCTATACCCCCACTTAACTAACTCTTGCCCCTCACCATCCCCCTCCTTTCTTTAAATCATCAAATATTGTATTTTTGTTCCCCATCCAAGGGCCTACCTCATCGGCCCCCGCCACACAGGCCCTGGATGGACGACTATATCTCACTTTAGATTAAATAAATAAATAAATAAATTGACAATTATCATGTAGAAAAATTTTTTAAAATTCGGATTAATATTTTCTAAGATATTCATAAAAATAAAAGTTGTGAACTTGATTCTGTCCATTGATCGAAGACAAACACATCATCTATGTGCTCCTTACATGCACATGATCTATGACTAATACAGGCGGAGCTGAGTTTGTTCGGCGTGTAATGTTTTAAGATTTACGCTGACCTACGACATAAGTGGTTGAATATGCTGGTGGAACACTTTTAAACGTAATAACGCTGTCTCCTTTGCAAAATTTATGATTTATTCATTTTAAAACTTTATATTAAGGAGAGTTTCTGGATTGTTTACCAGGAGCACATAATTTACTTTTTCTTCAAGTTTAATTTTAAGAATTTTGCAAATTAAAGTACACTCGAACCTGGTTAATATAGAACCTCCTAATATATAATCCCGCTTTATATATACACTGTCATATCAATGAATTATGACCACCACGCATGGTTCGCCCCAACAACGATTACACATTGCAAAATCTGCATAACAGACTGAGAAAGCTTTAAAGCTGGTGCATCAAACGGCAGGTGCACGAGCCTCAAGATGGGTAAACGTCCGGATTTAACGGACATCCAAAAAGGGATGATAATAGGCTATCGCAGCAAGGTTGGCACCGTCTCCGAAACGGCGCGATTTGTGAACTGTTCACGGTCCGCTGTAGTAAAGGTGTACAAAGAGTGGACAGCAGGGACAAATCGCGTCACAACGCCATCACTATAAAGGGTCACGAGCCATCGACCAACGGGATGAGCGGCGCCTACGACGACTCGTAAAAGGTGACAGGAGAGCCAACAGAAGTGTATCCGACATTACCATTGAACGCACCCTGCTACGGATGGACCTGAACAGTCGACGCATGGTTGCTGCACCCAGTTGACCAGGGGTCATCGTCAACGTCGCCTAGACTTTGCACGTAAGCACCGCCATTGGACTACAGACGAGTGGGCTAATGTCGCCTTCTCCGACGAGACTGTGCATGTGTGGGGGATCTTCTGCTGGGAGCAGTTAGGTCCACTGATTCGTCTACAGGGCAATTTGAATGCCTGTGGCTATCTGTCAATCGTAGCGGACCAGCTGCACCCGTACATGCTCACGATGTTCAATGTGATGGTGTGTTCCAGCAGGACAATGCACTCTGCCACAAGGCACGTCTCCTTCTGGATTGGTTCGAGGAACACTCTACTGACTTTCGAGTGCTCCCTTGGCCCGCTAATTCGCCGGACATCAATCCAATCGAACATCTGTGGGAGCACCTTGATCGCCATGTACGGCAACTGGATCCTCCACCTATGACTCTCGAAGCTCTGTGGACAGCGCTTCAAGCGGAATGGACTGCCATACCATCGGACACATACAGCGCACTTCTTGCGTCCATGCCACGACGCCTAGCAGCAGTTATAGCGGCGAAGAATGGCTACTCCCATTACTAAGCAGGTGGTCATAATTCAGTGATATGACAGTGAATTTCTCCCTTGGTCCCGACCCCTTTGAACTATTTCTATAGAAATCGCACCGTTTAATATATATTGTTTTCTCTCAAATCCCGGAAAACATACATTTTTATCTCTAAAATTACGAAACTCATTCCATAAAAAGCGATTTATTTATTTGAGATGTTTATTGGAAAAAAACGGTGGAATTTTTTTTTCTTAGTCATGCAATTATCTGAGCACATTTCATGCAATAGTTCCATTAAACAAACAAAGAACCACATGCTATTTTGATCGCAAAATCTGGTTGGTTTGACGAGAATTATCACTGAGGAATTATTAAATGAGGAAGAAATAGTACAGCAATGTCGCAGAGAAAACCATGATGGCATATATAAAGAACGAAAGAGAGTGATGAGGATGATGCTTTCGCAAAGTTCGGCGCCATCAAATAGACGTATGTTGTCAATTTTAGACGAGATCCAATAATTTTCTGAGTGGAAATAATGTTCCACCTGAGCTTCCACAGTTACATAACACACTTTCTTACAATTACTGTATATACAGTACGTTCATGTAGACAAAGTTCGATAACGGAGTTTTTCCCCAAAATAAATAAGTAGGTGCGTGAAAATTATATGTAGCATACAAAGATCTCAAGCTTATTTCATAATACAACACTATTAGGATATTCTGCTAATCATATTTCAAACCCGGATACTACAGTCCGCCCAAAAAGTTTGCAATTACTTATGAAATTTTGAAATACTTAACTTCAATAATTATTCAACAGAAATCAAAAACGGATAGATGAAAAAGGTATACATTTCTAGTAATGACAAGCTTAACAGCACTTAAGAACAAAATATGACTACTCTCGAAAATTTAATAACAGAAATAAAATGCATTATTTTTGAGCACCTTGCGTCCAAAAAGTTTACAATAAGAGACAATTTGTCCAGAAAGTTTACAATAATATCAAATTAATATAAAGCTACGCCTCCTCATTATTGATAACAGCCTGAATACGCTTTGGAAGACTGTCGACAAGATTTTCACATGTTTCCACTGGCAAGTTATGGCATTTATTCTTGATGGCATTAATCAAATCAGTTTTGTTGTTGGTTTCAATAAAGCCACTCTTTTCTTGAGGATATACCACAAGTTTTCAATGGGATTCATATCTGTGGAGTTGGCAGGCAATAAATCCACTCTAATTTGTTGGTCTTTATGCCATTTGTGAACCATCTTTGCTCGAAGGGAAGGTGCACTATCCTGTTATAGAACCACTTCATCGGCCCCTCAACTAATGGAATGAAGAAACGCTCCAGACTTCCAAATAAATACATGTATTAGAATTCATGGTAGAAGTACAAATAAACAGTTATCTTACATCATAATAAGAGAAGCATGATTAAATAACTTTTGTGGGAATTTTACACAATTTTCTAAACAAAAAAGATGCATTTGCTTAGTCAGTTTATCTCCAAATATTATTTCTACCACTAGTGAAGTTAATACAGAACAAATTCGTCATTTAACAACACTTGTCGCCAATGCTCTAAAGAATAATCTTTGTATTTCTTTCTCTGCCCATAATAGTCTGTTCTTTCTCTGCTGTATGTTGAGGTCCAGTTTTTTCTTTGGCCGTGTAGCAACATACTCTGTGGCTTCCAAGTAGTTATGTGTTGTTAATTTCGTTGTTGCTTCCCAGTTCTGCAGGACTGTTTTCTGCCATGTCACGAATTGACTGTCGTCTGTTTAATGTTTGCATGTCTCTCTCTGTGGCTGGTTTCGGTCGACCACTTCGTTTAAGTACATCAGGAAAACTAGATTGTTTGTGTCTTTCGAGATATTTTTGCACACTTGCCTGTGATCGTGCAAATTTTTATGCAACTTCACACTGGATCACACCTTGTTCGCGTATATAATCTGAGTTTCTTCGACAACTGACACGAGCTAATTTCATTCCATGTTGTTGCCACGGAAAGCAACGCTTCTTGAAAAATATAGTGTTTTATGAAAAAAGTTATGCAAATTAAGCTGCAAAAGTTCAGAGGAGGCTAGTCCATATCGTGTTGAAGGGAAGTAAAGCATAAGTATACAGGGTGATTCTGAAAAAGTGTGTATAACTGTAAGCAATGACAGAGGTGACCAGAATGAACATTTTGTTTTAATACAATGTGGATCCAGATATGAACAGAAATAAAAACGCCGCCATCGAGACCAACAAGTTAATAACTCAGGTTCTGCAACGCCTGAATTATTTTTTTTTTCAAGTTTGTAAAAGCTATAGGAATAACCTTTTGAACTGTCGCTGATTATCACGATGATGTCGAAAATTAAAATAAAAAAAATTAGTAAGGAATTTCTGGACCTGGAGTTTCTTTCTGGACCTCGATAAAATTTTTCTAAGGTATCCGGATACCACCTAAAATTACTTGCCGACCCCTGGCCTAGAATAATGAATTTTGGAGAAATAGTAGGGTACATAAAACTGTACATACCGTTAAAATTTGATCGTATTCCAACGTGCAGTTTCCGAGTTAAGCGTGGTTCTCACATACGTAAAAACAACGGCAGAAACTACAAAGCATAAAAATTTTATGATGTCACTTCCCGTTTTCGTCTCTTCTGCCCGACTGAAAATTTCTGCTTTTTAGACTTGAGTTGAGTTCAACTTTTGTGGCACACAAATCCATCGTTTCGTGAGGTCTGCGCCACACACGGTGCCTCCCATCAGCGTGGTACAGTTAATATCGTGACTCATCTGACCATATGACGTTACGCCACTGTTGCAGAGTCCAGCCAAGATGGTTGGTGGCAAATGCACGCCGGAGTGTCCGATGACGCTGGGTAAGCATTGGCACCCGTGTAGGGCGACGGCTGCCAAACCCGAGGGCATGCAGATTCCGACGGATTGTCCACCGAGAGACGTTTCTAGTGCGGCCAGTATTGAACTGGTCTGTGATTTGCTGCACTGTTGCGCTCCTGTCTCTCTGAATCATTCGTCCCAGGTGTCGCCGGTCACGATCATTCAGGGCAGCTGGACGCCCGGTATGGTGCCTGTTATGGACTGTGATGCCTTCATCCAGCCATTCCCGATACACCCTGGAGACAGTTGAGCGGGGAAAGCCAAATTCCTGCACCACTGCCGAAATGGAACATCCCATGCGACGGGCACCTACTATCATACCCCGTTCAAAAGACGTCAACTCGCGACGACGTGCCATTTCTGATTAATCACTTATCCAAGCTCTTCCCACAACGTCTAATGGTCCATTCCCAGAATCCGTTACCCCTGTAAATTCGTGAGCCATGCCCATCAATCAATGTGCTTGCTATCCCATGAGTTTTGCTAACTCAGTGTATATTAACAAGGTTCGACTGTACCTTGTAACATTAAAATGTACTAGGATCACTCCAAAAGTAATGCACAAAATGTTTTTAAATTTATTTTATATTCTACGCCTTTGCATTTCATGAAGATCATAGATATATATTTCCCGCTTATATTCAATATAGTTTAAGTCGTTCCCGTGAGTGGCGCCATGATAGCAATCCTTCAAGATGGCTGTTGTACTGGACATTCATCAGAAGCAATGTGCCGTGATCGAGTTCTTTTGCTGTGAGAACGAGATAGTGACAAACATTCACAAAAAGTTGAAAAAGGTGTATGGAGATGCAGCTGTCAATTGCTGTACGGCTAGTCGGTGGGCAAGCAGATTATCAGGTGAAGAAGGCCACGCCAATATTCGTGCAGGTATACAGGGTTGTGCATAACCTTTTGCTAGGGGTCTGGAAAATAAACAAAACTAAGTGGAATGTTCTGCGGTTGATAATCAAAAAGTACGTTTATTTCTGCTTTTATCACATTAATATTTAGTGTGGCCACCACCTGCTTCTCGAACAGCACGCATCCGTTTCGGGTAGGAGCGGAGGAGTGTCTCAAACAGAGCAGTATCGTACTCCCATGTCCTTCAGCACAGATGTCAGGTGTCCCATTAGAAGGTCTCGAGAATACCGATTTTCACCACGTTCTTGAATCATTAAAGATTCCATTGCGTCTTTTAACACGGCTCCAAAATGTTCAGCAACGTTTAGGTCAGGGGATGCACCGGGCCATTCGTTTGATGAGAAGAAATCGATAGCACTTTCTCTTAGGATTTGCTGTGTTGCATTAGCCTCATGAAACGCTGCTCTTCACTGTCATTTATTAAATCAGCCATATTTGTTTGATACCAATAGACGCACAATGAACTACTCTCTGCCGAAGCGTCATAAGAGTGTGCTACAACGCTGCAGTTTAAGTCGCAGCCCCCTAGCAAAAGGTTATGCACAACCCCGTACACGCCCTCGTTCTAAGGCAGTTGAAAGGGACGGAAATTATGTGGAAAAATGACATGTTGTTCCTAAAGGATGTATCTATGACCTCCATAAGTTGTAAGGGTGTAGAATAAAAAAAAATAATTTCTTTAAATATTGTGCATTACTTTTGGAGTGACCCTTGTAATAAGCTAATATAGAAAAGCCTTTATAAGGTGATCGGACAATTCAGAACATGACAAATCAGAACATGACAAATGAGAACATGACAATTCAAAACATCACTAATCAGAACGTTGATAAATCAGGACTATGCCAAATCAGAACTGTCACATTTCAGAACAATGATATATCAGAACATAGATAAAACAGAACTATGACTAATCAGAACATACATAAAACAGAACTATGACTAATCCGAACCTTGTTTAATAACATTACTTAAGGGGAGCTGAGGAGAGGATAGAAGAATCATCAAAGCATTAAATTATAGCATTTATTTATTTACTTATTTATTTATTTATTTATTGAATCAAAACATCACGTATTACACTTTCCAAAAGTCCTCACTCACGCGAAATCTTTTTAAACATAAAGAAACTGTTCTTATTCCCAATCCGGCTACGACTAATTTTCCTATCCCCGAAAAGTATGCTGATCTCATACTGTATGATACGGGAGCTGATGACCCAGATAGAATAATAGCAATAGGGAATGAGGATTTGCTTTCAGAATGAAAGAAGGATGTCATTTTTGGAGACGGAACATTTGATAAAGCACCCAGCATGTTTTATCAGCTGTAAATTTGGCATGCTAAAATTGGCAATTCATAACCTCCATGTATTTATTTTCTTTTGCAAAAAAAAGCTACATACAGCAGTGTGTTTACCATATTGCAGCAATTGGTGCCCAATATAACACCCCAAAAGATTTTGCTTGACTTTGAAAAAGCATGTATGTCTGCTGCTCAAGTTGCTTTTCCACAAGCAGATGTGAAAGGGTGCAACTTTCATCTATGCCAGAGTGTTATTAGGAAGATCAACAGTGTTGGTTTAAAGGAAGCATACGAGTCTGATATAAACGTGAAGTTGAAACTGAAGTCTCTACCTGCTCTCTCTATTGTGCCAATACTTGAAGTAAGAACTGTCTTTGACCAACTAGCTGCCACATTTCCAGATGAGCAACGCTACAATGAGGTTCTCAATATTTCGAACAATTTTCAAAATTTGGAATCATTTTGAGTCTGCTGCTCTATTCCCAAAAGCCACAAAAAAGAGGTACGAGACCCTGAGTATTCGAGTAGCAAGAGTTGTGCAAGAATATCATGCTGAAGAAGACAAATTGAGATTTTTACGTCGAATGGCCAATCTGCAGTGATTACGTTTTTGTATTTTTTCATAGTCCATATTTTCATGATTAACTTTATTTAATGATTAAATTCAAAGTATTTCACAAGTAAATAAATAAATAAATATATAAAAACTTAATAAATAATTAATACCATACATATGAATAAATTTACGTTCTGTTTTGTCACAGTTCTGAATTGTGACAGTTCTGATTCGTCATTGTTCTGTTTTATCTATGTTCTGATATGTCATTGTTCTGAATTGTGACAGTTCTGATATGTCATAGTTCTGATTTATCAACGTTCTGATCAGTGATGTTCTGAATTGTCATGTTCTGAATTGCCATGTTCTGATTTGTCATGTTCTGAATTGTCATAAGATTGCTTAATGCCAAAGTTTTATTATTTATATACATTTTCTCCTTTTTCCAAGTCATTTAATTTCATCTATTTTTTCTCTTCTAAAAATTTATTTTCGCTCTTTTTCAAAGAAACATTTTATTTATTTGGCTAAGCTTTAGCTCCTTCTCTCTTTAGTCGAAAAAATTCTGTGAATATTTCGTTTGAGTCTTTTAGCATATCAAAAACACAGTACACACTTTATAGAAATCTAAGAAGACTGATCATGATTACAATTCCATTAGAAATCCTGATTTTTTGATCACGTAAGAAAGGATCAAGTTCTACTATCGCTTAATTCAACCATAACGCATTTACTTAGATATCGTTATCTGAATATTTATAATTCATTCATTTATTTAGTGCTGTTTACAAAAATCAATAACATAAACTAAAGATAATTATGAATTATATAAAAAAATTTTAGCGATGAACAGTCTCAACTTTTACGAATGAATCATTTCTTGCTCTTGGAGATGATAGAATGAATCAGTTCTTGTGTTTATAGAAAAGTAATACAGGTTGGATATTAGGGATGATTATTTTAGGCATTACTGTTTGAGTTTTTCTTATAAATTGACGTAAATGGATTTACATACAGTCGAATGCCAATCATGATATAACGCTGCGAATGTTAATATAAAATTTGAAGAATCCTTATTCTGAACACCGTTCCTTCGCTATCATTTAAACTTAACCAATACAGGAAGAAGTAACAAATTTCCAATTTTAAAAAAGTTAAATTCAGAAGAAATGTTAAAATGATGGAGAAAAAATTATTTATACATTGTATAAAAGATATTTTCTCAATAACTTTTATTTCGAATATCATATTTTTTTAAAATTTTTAAGTATCTGGTACTCTCTCTGAAAAGCTTTTATAATGATATTTTTGTGATTGTTTCTCTCTTATTAAATTTTGTATTCTTTATTATAGTTTGCGTTCTTTTTCAGTGTGTTTTGGTAATAATGTTAATTTCCAAATTCTATAGCCCGTTTTCAAATGTTTTTTAACAAATTTTTGTAATGATTTTAATTTATTGACTGGGTCATTTTCTAATTATTGTAAATGTATTGATCATTTTTGTACTGAACACATTTTTGAATTTTATTAATTTTGAATTTTCTTTGCATTGTTTAAGACATTGCTGTTCAGTTTTTTCTTTAACAAATGAATAAAAATAAAATAAACAAACAGACATTAAAAATACTTGATTATAAAGCCTAATTAATTTTACTAAATCGTTCATTGGGTTGATCGAATTTCCTCAGTAAGTTTTTTAAAGTTCAATTTAAATTAAAACTTAATTTTAAAAAAAACCGTTTTTTTTTTCCATTGATAGATAAAGGATGGAGTGATTATCCTTTCAAATGCAAATCTATCGATTTTTGTATTAACGAGATTTTTTTTTATTTTAAATAAGGCCAAAGATTTTTCGCTTTTAAAAGAATCTCCATTAAAATTTTTAATTTAATTAATGACTACCAATTCATCAAACTTGTCTTAATTGTATTGCTTCTTGCGCAATTCTGGCAAACGTAATGTAAACGACGAAACGTTTAAAATTTTATGAGTAGGCCTAATTCTATTTTCGAAAGTAAAAGAGGATATAGATCAACATCTCACTATTATACTATTATAAAATTAACTTATAACATTAATAGAAAATTTGGAAAATTCTTAAAGACGGTGGTGTTTTTCCAAGAGCGTTTTCTCGCTAGATATTTCGCGATGGTTGACTTCTAACCTTTCCTTCTGTAACTTTTTAAAAAAATTACTACCAAAATATTTTCCTCCGAAAATTATACCGCGGCCTCTCATTTTCTAGCGTTTGCCTCTCAATATGAAGAATGCCATCGCAACAAGAATGACGATAATTCCACAGAAAATTCTTCAGCGTCGATCGATAGCCATAAAGTTTACACTGCGGTTGAAAAGAGCGCGACCCCAAGAGTACAGAGAAGACCTCCCCCATAATAATGAAAAAGGAGGAAATTTCAGGTTCCTTCTGTAGAAATGAGGATCTAATCTGATTTGTGAATTATGTTAGTGACCATTTGACCACTAGGTTCCACTCAATTGTCACGGGTTCAATAATTTCCACTTTGATTCTCTTTTCATTCAGAGACGAATTTACGAATGCGCCTCGTTGCATCATTAGGGAACTGTTGATATAAATTTTATAGATACTTAATTTCAAAGAAAATTAATGAAATAACCTTTAATAACTCAATTTCGCTTTTTCCCCATCTTTATTTCTAAGTACTGTATATTACTATAAAATAAATTTCTACACAGTAATAAATTTCCATATATTTTTTTCTCTTCTTTCATTTTCTTTAATATCGCCTATAAACCTCGAATCGTCTTTTGATCCGAAGGCTCGTAAAAAACTCTCTTTCTAGCAAAAAAAATTACGTGAAAAAATTCTCTATAGATCTGGAAATTCCTGTTATGATGACACTGTTATAAAACGTGACGTGCTCTGATTGGTTAAGGTTATTGAAACAAGACTCGCTGATTAATCACGTGAATAATAGTAATAATAGTAAGAAAAAAGATGAGAATAAAACGTGAATGTACTTTGTCGAAGCTTCCTTTCAATCCCCGGATTTCATTTTCTCTAATGCAAATACACAGCCTTTCAGAGTCAGCATTCTCTTGGGTATTTAGCCGTTTTATAGCATTTTAAAGCCCTTTTCCTTTTCGCCAAGACGTCTCCCTTCACCCTGTCCTTTCTTATAAACGAATTTAAGTGCTTGGTTAATGATTCTCTGGATGGAAGCTCTTTCGAAGGGTGAAATCATAAGTAGTCTTATGACCTTTGCTTTAAACTGCTACTCTACTTCATCTTAGTTAGTGTTTTTTTTTTAACTTTTTAAATGTATTTTCATTCATTTTTATCTAGAGACGACAGTATAAGATTTTAATTGCAAAGTAATAGTTCATTAATTTCTTCGCCAGTGGCTGCTACCTGCTCGTTAACGTGACTGAGTGTCGTCGTTATCGCAAACAGAAAGAACGCGACATCGGCAAAGGAACTTCTTAACTTCGAAGACGAAGGAGTGTGCGCAAGTCTGATAAAAAAAAATATCTAGGCCGAAAAGGGTAAATCAAACTTAAATGAACCATTTCCACTTTCTAAAGAAGTGATGTATCTTATTTTAAAAAATGTTGATTGAATAATTAATAATTTATAACGATAAATTTTCTATAATCTGTCTTTTTCAGTGTAAGCATTATCTTGCATGAAACTTTAAACCAGTTATAAAATAATTTATTGCAAATTATTTTTTTCTCTTCTAAATGAACTAATAATAAATGCTTAACTATGCAAATCATATTTGGCGACAACCCGGAGAATTATTGATTTATTCTCCGATTTTTTTTGCAATAATCAATAAAAATGATAAAAATCATCATCTGCTAGAATAAATCATGACTCTCGTACTAGCAAATCAAAATCTTTGAACAGCTTGCGAAGAACATTTTCAGGCATCACTCTTTCTAGGTGACAGATTTGCAAGTTCTAAATCAAATTATGAATTAGAAAATAAGTTATAAAATACGTTTACCGATGTTAATTAATGAAATTTAATTACGTATTTCCAAAGATTTCAGAACAGATAGCATATCAATCTCCATCTTCAATATAATAACAAATCCGACCTTCATCTAAGTTTGTAAGCCGACAAATTGGATTAATAATCAGAGGGAAGTTTATCGACTTATAAAGTTTAAACTAATCAAGTATTAAATTATGTTGACTCGATTAACTTAATCTGCATTTTCCACCTTCAATTTCCAGTACTTAATTAATAATGGAAAAGCTGAATATCAAAACACCCAAGAAGGATGGAAACCCAAGAAGGTGTTATTTAAAAATTAAAAGTAAAACAGCAACTCAGATCAAAATAACTTGAGGGTGGAATCGGAATAAATGATAAAGAAAGTTTCAATAAAGAAAAAAGGGCTGAAAATGTCAATTAAAATATTATTACGATTGAAAAGTTAGGGCGTACGATAAAAAATAATTTGTGATTTGCTTGGGATAAATAACAACATTTGAGATCGGGGAGTAGAAGAAACATGTAAGAAAAGCGAGGAGAGCAAAACGGGATGATCAGTATAATTAAAAACCTCTACATAGAAACAGGCAGGAAACAGTCAACATTATGAGAGAGAAGTTGAAAGTCGAAATATTGCAAGAAAAAGGAAGAAGTCGATAAAATTTATATAGAAAACATTAAAGAGGTAATTTTGAGAAATTTTACAGTTAACCAAGTTTCTCGTAAATTAATGATAGCTAAATTCAACATTTTCCCGAGATAATTGGATAATTTCCCATCTCATATTTTATAGTATAACATATTTAAGATTAAATTTTCAGATATATACTATTTGGATCTTCTTTATAAAAGTCGAGGCGGATTTAATAATAACGAAACCTTAAATGCATAGTATATAATATACAGATGACGATTGCATAATATACGAATGAATTATGGTATGGGAATTACCTGTAAAGGAAGGGAAAACCTCTAACTATAAAAAATTCCGAGAATATTGCTGTTGGGAATGAAGGCATAGCCTTCGAAGTATATACACAAATATGGTGTTTCATATTTTGAAGAAAAAAAAAAGTTTTCCTTCCTTTACAATTACATATTAATTTATTACTGTTTTTACACGCATATAATAATCTTTATTATATTTATTATATTTATAGATAATTTCTTTCTGCAAGTCCCGGGGCATCAATGATGAAAAGAACTTCAAGAAGTTTCGTAATATGTTAATAAATATTCAAAATCACAAAACAGTTATAAAGACGTTCACTGCTTTAAAAATTATACACGTTTTCATATGTCAATAGATAAGAATTACTAAAAAAATGAACAACGGTTATCATAAGGAAGTAATAAATTAGAACTGGAGTTAATGCTTGCATCGGACGAAGATATTACAAGAGGAAAAATTCCATTTTTATAGAGGCGACATTCTGGATACTCATGGTCCTTAGTTCGAATCCGGGTTGCGGATTTTTTTCCCTTATATTTTTTCATGTAAAATCTTTACCATTTGGAAATTTAAATTATTTCACCGCTTACAGATGGACTGTTTAGGTATATTTATTACAGTTTTATAAATTATATCAGTCGAGGACTGAATTTTAAAATGGTTGTATATAAAAATATTTCTCATAATATGGGTAAATAAAAATCCCCTCCCCCCCTTTTTCTTTCAAAACAATCACTAATAATTTCTGACATTACAGGGTTAATTTTAATTTTACTGGCTTGTATGCATAACTGAAACGTTAATATATGCAGATTTAACCTCGACCTTTTCCTCTGATTGCTAAATTTTCGGAAAAGGAACGAGGTTAATTTATTTGGCTTGTATAGCGAGTAGTTGTTTAAATCATTGGAAATCATTGAACGTTAAGATATGATTGATTATACGTTAATAATGATACATAAAAATGAATTTAATTATAAACATTTTTATAATAAAGATTGAAATATACTGCTTCAAGATACTTAATAATTACTCATCCTGTATAAAACAATAAGAAGAAATTGTGAAATGGAATTAACTATGAAGTAGTAACCTCTAATTCATAATAGAAATTCGGTCTTAGAAGTTACTCCATAGTTACTTACTCTGTAGAAATCTAATTTAATATTTTGATATAATTATTGGACCTGCTAAATTCCACATTGAATTGCATATAAATAAACTGAAAGTTATCGTTAAATTTTTAATAGATAATCTGGCTTTTGTTCAGTTTCTTCTTTTAATTTTGCTATCGTGAAATTAAAGGAAAGTTCTCTGGCGTCTCATTATAAAGTTTATTTAAAGTTTAAGCTAATTAATGGAAACTAGAATAATGTCTAATTATCTTTCTTTTTAGTAATTTCCATTATGAAAAATACGAAAAATGATTATTAAATGTATTACAACTTGTACGCGATTTCAGTTCAATGTCATCCATTCTTAGCAGAGTTCGTAGGCGAATATCACATAAAATCATGATCTGAAGTTAACCGATGACTTTAAATGCTGTTCTCGATTACTGAGAAAGTATTTCGTTTGGTTAAGAAAAAAAGTACGTTATCATCAACTGTTCGGGAACAGCATTTGAAGTCATCGGCTGCTAATACCAGATCTTGGTGTTACATGATATTCGCATATGAACTGTGCCAAGACCTGGTAACATTGAACTAAAATCATGTACAAGTTCCAACTATGTACCCGTAATACATTTAATAAATAATTATCGTATTTCATATTTAAAAGGAAAGATAATTTATTTAAATTAAGTCTAGGCCGTGGAATTTTCTTTACTATTTT
The DNA here is from genome assembly GCA_023313115.1 of Rhysida immarginata. Lineage (NCBI taxonomy): Eukaryota > Metazoa > Arthropoda > Chilopoda > Scolopendromorpha > Scolopendridae > Rhysida > Rhysida immarginata. Next base: position 4,192,734 of record JAHWFO010012390.1, on the reverse strand, counting down.
TCTCTATTTAGTTTTCCTGAGATATTGGGTGAAAAAAATCTTCCTAGACCCATTTTCCAATTAAATTTATTTAAAGTTTTTTGGGATGTAAGAAAACTCCAAGAAGCTAACGCTCGGAGTTAAACTCCAAGAAGCAAAACCTAAGAACTTATAGGGAAAAAAATTTTCTTTTCGAATTTACCAATCGGATATTATTAAACTATTCTTTGCAATACAACTACTACATCCATCAACGAATATTACCTTTAATCAATGACTCATATCAACTGAGTTGAAACAAATATCACCACATTAGAAATTAATTATAAGCTCCAGTATAATTGGACTAAAATATAAAATAAAATTATTCCATTATTTAGAACTATTAAAATATAAACTAAACATTGTTGAATGTTATTAAAATAAAATTTCTATTTAAGTTTTGGTAATAGCTCCTCTTTTTAAAAATAGTAATCTTAAAAGGACCGATAAAGAACATTTTGTTCATCAAGCTGCTGCAGGAAGTGGCGACCTTCCTAATACCGGTTTAAACCTTCTTTAGCCACTATTTGTACTCTGTAGAAATCTAAGCTGAGCGCTTGTCTGGGCATATATGTTTGGAACCACTGCATAAGGCTCCAAAATTCACTAATGGATTTGCAGTTGCGTCACCAGAGCGCGCAACGGTTATAGATTGGTATTAGCAACATTCGGTTGTTTCAGAGCGCGAAAGAAACACGCGAAAGTTTGATCGTGCTTATTTATAAGTCGTTGTCGAAAATAGAACAAATGTATGTAAATATTCTAAAAATATTTTTAAAGTTCTAAACGTATTTTTGTATATATTTAAAGTAGGAAAAATGAATAAAGATGAAATAAAGTTGGGCTGAAAGTCCTTGGTGCCAAAGTGGGTGGAAGAAAAGCAGAGTTTAATTTTAACATATTGAAGAAATCAATGTGTTACAGAGCATTAAATATTCTTATATTCCATAATTTAAATATGCCATGGACCCCCTCTTGAAATGAAATCCTTTTTTCCTATTATGCTTCTATGCTAAATCAACCTGAATAAGGGATAAATATTTAAGAATATAAGCAAGTAACAAAACTAGATCGCTGCATAGGGAAACAATTTTTACTAATTACAAATGTGATGTTAGAAAACGTTTACCTCATAATTTTTACTAACATCAGGAGTAAAATTACTATCACTACTGCTATTATTAGTACAACTATTAATAAAAAAAAACTGAGTGCAACTGTTATCAGAGCTACAATTGCTATAAGTTTTAGCGAGTGTCTTGTTCCGATTTAAAATCCTATGTGCCTCTTTGGGAGATTTGCTTCCAGGATTCAGTATTATTCGTTCTTCTTAAAAATAAATTTGAAGTTACTGAATTTTTAGGTACTTTTTATGTAATTTAATAACAGTACAAAAATACAAATTGTATAATAATTAAAGGTTTGATGATTTTTTTAAAACTTTTTAATTTTTTTTTATTTCTATTTCATTAATTTAATCTTTCAAATTTTGTAATTAATTGTATAAGTGTTTAATTAATAAAAATTAACATCTATCTTATAAATTAACATAAATTTATGATTAACAATAATTAATAAAACACTAAATTTAAAGGAAACACTATTATTTATCCTGAGACGTGACCGTGTAATCAAGGATGTGTAAGGAGGAATGGGAAAGCGCTCGAGAATCGGAAGTAGAAGAGGCTCGGTATGACTCGGATGGTGGCGCTACCTGTCGCATCCTCGCCTCGTGCCATCTTTTTCGGACAACGTGTTACAAGAATAACACAGATATATTTTATTGTTCCACGACGATGAATGAAATGTTTCGCAGTGATCATTGTCCAAATTTGATACACTTTTGGTTGACTTGTTTTTGATTGGTCATAGTGGACTGTTGATGTCTTCAAAGAAGATTTGCAGAAATGACTGGATGATGTAATTTTGTTGATTTTTAGAGATGATTCCCTGTATGTTCGTATAAAATTGTAAAGTAAAAATTGCAAGCAAACTATGATGTAAAATTTTGTGAATTTTTGCAAAAAAATTACCTTTCACCTTGATAATAAACAGGATTTCTTTGATTGCAGTGATAACTGAATCCTTTTGTTTTATAGAATGTTTCTGATGTGTTCACATGTTTTAGGCAAATCATTTCTTTTAAATGATTTTTTGAATTCTCTGTTATGGAGTTTACATCAAACAAACTGCATGTCTGATTAATTTCTGAGAAAACTGTGTTTATTTGCTGCATTTTTTAAAATGCAGCTATCAATACCAAGTAGTTAGAAAATATTTGAATTTTTTTTCTTTTCAATATAAAAAAGTTGCAATAACTTTGTTATAATAAAGTCACAGATGACAGAAATGAAACATGAATATGACATGTCTTCTTTCTATACAAATTATAATAATGCATAAATTGATTAGTTTACTATGATGAACTATTGCATAAATACCAATCATTTCTTAAGCTACTTTGTTACCTGAGTCCACTGATAAAGTTCAAGCAATTTATCTAACCCCTGAACTATTGAAATTGATTATTGACCATGTTCTTTTATGGGTTTGTTTGTACGAAAATACCTGCCACCTAGTGACGACCTGCGCAACCATCCTATAGGGAGCCTCGTTTTCGTGTATCTTCGCGCTTTCACATTCTTCCTTACACATCCTTGATGTAATCTTCAGGAGAAAAATGAAGACGGCATAATTTCATGTGATTTGAAATTTTCTTTCCAGATTTGACTTTTTGAATCCACTGCTTATTTATAATCCCATTTTTTGTAAAGGAATAAAATTTCAATCCTTTATTCTTCTTAGAAGTTGCCGAGGATTGTGGAACACAACAATTGTACGGCATTTTCGCGTTAACTTAACCTTACCGGATGTTGCCAATACCAAAACTGTTCCAATAAAAACTAAAACATCCAGCTTCCTATTTGTACAAGTTTTCAAGGACAGCAATCTCGCAGTAACTATAAACTAATGGATTGATATAGTCTCAACCAAACGACTCGTTTCTTGCATGCTCAGAAAATTAGGATATGCGCCCTCAATCGTCGGAAAACTGTGGCAAGTGTTACTAATTTGAGAACACAATTTTAACAAGCTCTCACAGAAGCCGCCTATGAGATATCAGCAATGTGATGAAAACTTAGCAAGAATAGAACTCTCTCTTTTCCAACGGTAGCCTATCTCCTACTTGTACGTAGAAAACAAATCCATTTTAAAAGCAGTATCTGACGTTTTTCTTACAGATTGTAGCTGCTATCATGTCGTCTATGGCGAACTTCTTGACGTTCTCATCGGCAGTAATTTTTTTCTCCTCCAGAAAACCTAGCGCCAAATATGCAGACGGCTACAAATTCATTCTAATGAAAATTTCATTATTATTCATAAATAAGTAAAATTAATCATTTGACAAGTTAAAAACAGTTTATATCTGAATTTCCAATAGAATTATCGCATTTTACCGGGCGCAGTACTAGCAGTTCAAAGAAACGATGATTACTTTTAGTGAATGCTTCTCATCGCGCGTAGTCGAGTTTGAAGTAAATAATACTAAGAGAAGCCGATGGGGCCTATTAATTTAGAAAAGGCAGAAGTTTTAAGCTAAAATTAATTCCACCTCATTTCTGATAATACCTATGAAACTGTCCATTGCAAATGGAAATCGTTAAATAGTTAAATCTAAAGAGGATTCTGATAATACCTATGAAACTGTCCATTGCAAATAAGTCAAGCAATGTCGGAATTTTTTGTAAGATAAATGCAAGATGGAGTTTTTGAGACTGCGCGGACCATGGACAAATGGAATCGCTTAGACACAAACAAGCTCAAAGACACAAACAAGCTGAAACCGACTATACTCAAATTCTATTTCAGTTGAAACCGATCATGAGACATTGGAATGAAGATGACCATGAGCGGTCGGCAATAACGTTCCAATACGATATAGCGTTCAGGTTATTGTCTAAATGCACCAGAGGACCTAACCTTCCCCATAAAACATTTCTATATCATCCACTAGCCTGTGTTACCGATCCATATAGAACAGGTCCGTCGCTTCATGCTATATCCACATTCTGCCATTAGTGTAGTGCAAAGGAAAGAGTGATCATGCCACGTTTTTCAATCGGCAACAGTTCAGCAAAAATGATATTGAGGTTATTGCAGAATATGGGTGCGAGGTGAGAAAGCTGCTAATGTTCTGGCCACCGTTCGAGAGGAATACGGTTCTCTTGTTACTCAGGAATAAGTCACATGAGGTTCTTAATTTCTTATTTTATAGTGAAATGCGTGTATCCGTACGAATCCTCTGCTCTTATAAAATACTGCAGAGAGTGCTTTTCGAAATTGTTCTCTGCAATCCGCTGGTTTACTGGTGGGTTATTTCACGAATCGTTTCCACCGGTTGACCAGTATAGATTCTTCTCCAAGCTCTGTTAAGTCCTATCATTGATGAACTGGTGCAAGCAGAGGATTCGACGTTCTTTAGGCGTTGCAACATCCTGAATATACGTGCAGCAGTTATATGAGAAAATCTGAACTGGTAGGCAGTTACAGAAATGTGGTTCTAACTAGTTTGATACCAGCTGCGTATGAAGCCGTTCAATTTCCCATTAAATACCTTGTATTGTCACATGGTAGCAGATCACATATCTCCTAATCAGAGCTGTGCACGCTACTACTATTAAAGTATCCACTCGATGTTTGGGAATATTGCAATGCTTTTTTGAAGAAGGGATGATATGGAAAAAAGAAAAAATTTGAAAAGCATACATAAACTGAAATTTATAAACTTAAATACATGAAAAATATTTGTTGGTCAATTATATTTGTTACACTATTATAAACCGATCTGCTACATATCCGGAAATAAATTTGGTTTAAAAAATATATACAGGGTGATTATAATTAAAGTTACGATTTCAAAAATCGATAATTTGAAAACTACTCGTCAGAATGGCCTGATATTTTAGCAGAACAATCGTGAGGCAATGGAATTTTGTTTGGCGAAGGAAAGACAATAGTTCCAAAATCTGCCGATAGATGGCGCTGGCAGGGGGAAAACCAAAAATGGATTCGTGAAATACAGGAATGTTTTTAGTCAAAAGGAAACAATAGAGTTCAGGGGTTTACGAAAAATTTATTAGTGAAAAGACAAGAATACGTGTTTACAGCGACAATAGTGATAATGCCAAGTCATAGAGCGCGAACATTCATAGTCAGAGTTATGATGAAGCATTCAAGCAAAGAGCTGGTGCTCTGCATTTTTATGGCAGCTATGTCTGCGGTGCGCATGTCACGTATTAGTAATTTGCATATCTCCAGACAATGTGAACCTTGACAGCGCCATCTATCGGCAGATTTTGGAACTATTTTTTTTCCTTCGCCAAACAAAATTCCATTGCCTCACGATTGTTCTGCTAAAATATCAGGTCATTCTGACGAGTAGTATTTAAATTATCGATTTTTGAAATCGTAACTTTAATTATAATCACCCTGCATATAACTTGATATATAACAACATGACCCTATTTCTCTAAACGAGATTATTTTGCTCCATAAAAATATGAATGAAGAGCATTAACGGCTTAAGAATTAATTAATGCCCAAATGAAAATTAATGCTAAAATTTTCGAGGCGAAATCGTTAGCACAGAACTACGGCGAAAGAAAACTTGTGGGATATCAAGTGAATAGATAATGAGAAGCAAACTTCAACTGAAAACTTGATATTGATGAAATAAAGTTATTTAAAATGGAAATGGGAATTTGGATTTTTATCAGCATCTTTAATATGGCAACAGAAAATTGTGGTCGAGGAGAATAATTCAAAAAATTTAAAGTTAGTAACGAAAATGTTGGCAAGAGTAAACGCAGCTTATTTTTTAATGATAAATTTATATCAAATTTTTTTCCATTAATTTTTACAAAGTTTGGACTCTTTTTATAAATACATATAAAATCTTTTTACACAATATACTAAAGAAATAAATATGAATACGATACATGAATTTCACCTCAAACTTGGTCGTTCGCATTGTTCGCGCATATAACTTTCTTGAGTTTCACTTTTCTGTACGACTTGGTTTCTAAAAATTTATTGATGTCACTTTATTGCCGACTGTCCTTTCACAATATCAGTGCCAAATATTAGTCAATTAAAAAGACAATTTGAGAATAAACCTTATAACTACTTTTTCCAATCAATTTTTTTGTATTTTCAACTTTCTCAGAACCTGATCATAAAGTCCGTAAGTAGATATAGCAACACTAGGAAATGAATTCATGCTTGGATACGAAAGAAAACGGCAAATTACAGAAATAAATGATAACGCTGCTGTTCGTCCGTAGCGGGAGTCACTTTCTCTTTCGGATGAGCACACTAATTTAATGATTTTTCATTACTTATTTTTGGAGAGCTTATTCATAATCAACTGACTGAAAATGTCGAGGCAAAAGGTATATTTTCACCGAGAAAGAACCCATGAGTGAACTTAAAGGAAAAGCATGACAGCCAATGATCCATTGATAAAACGTCAAGGATTCAAGCACTGTTGCATATCTTCAATCATTAGGTAAAAAAGACTCGATCATTCCGCATTTATTGAAAAGCGTAAAAATCTACCTCAGATAATTGATAAATGGAGCATGTGTGATTTATGCAGAAGCCCTATAAGGTGTTTTCTTGCAACTTACTTAGCGTATCTCCAATTAGAAGAAGAGAACTCTTACTTTTCACATTCCAATTAATTCAAATTGAAGAAGCATTTCATCCCAATCTAAAGAATCTCTTAGATCGCAATAAAATTCTTAAAATTTCCAAAATTTTAATTGAAAAGGCGTTCTGTAAATTTTAATTATTTTATCGGAAATTTTAACTCTCATTTCTGCAATTTAAAAAAAATATATAAATAAAATTTATAATTATTAAGTTTGGTTTATAAAGCCAGAGAGAGAGAGAGAGATAAAGAAATGACTGCCAATTCCATCTATAAAAAAAGTGAAATGGAAGACTACTATTAATATCATTTAAATCTGTAACTGACTTGGATAATACTTATGATAATGTATGCTCCAGCACGAACTTTTAGCTCTGTCAAAATGTGTCATTGGAAAGTTCAGGTTATTGCCTGACACCAAATGAGGCGTAAAATTATTTTTACTTTTTTTATCATAATAGCTTTTCTCGTTAAAAAAAAGTAACCAAAACAAATCTTTTTCTCACAACCCCCCTCCCCAAACCCTGCTTGAATTCTCGTATGAATAAAAATCTCATTTAATAGCTTTTTTCAAAAATTTCCCGCTATGAATGCGACTGGCACAATGTGACTCTTTTTTTCTGCCTATTTAGCTTTAATTCGACTCGAATTATTTTCACTATTAACCAATTTTTTCCCCATCTATACATATTAGTTTTTATTTGACGTTTCAAAAATAAATATCAATAAAGAAGCGATGAACTTCAAATTGCGAAGCGATTATTTTCTGTATGTTTTTTTGTCATTTTTTTCTAAGCTGTGCTATTGAACTCGATTGAAGTCTTAGAGGAAGGACACCTTTGCGAGTACTTAATTGAAATATCATAAAGTTTATGAATTTATTACATATATTAATATAAAATATATTTTAAAACTCATCTATAGAAGAGCTATTTGTGCAATCAAAAAAATTTACAAAAAGAAGAGAAATTCCAACGACATCACCGTTTAGAACGGACAAGAATACCAAAGCATCCAAAAATTTCATCTTTTTTATTAAAAGTTTTATTTTTTACAAATGCTTGCTCTTTGAAAGTGTTATTTTTTTAAATTTTAAAAGAAAACCACAGTTGTCAGTGGCACTCGCTTAGCCTGTTTTTTTTTTAGTAGAGGTTTCACTTTCTTGCTACATTTACGCTTCTAATTCAACTTTCCAGTGAGAACGCATCATCACTGTTCATAATCGTTCTTGAAGACGAGCGCGATAATGATGATGACAATCGTGTTGTTATTTCGAGCTACATCACCAATAAAAATAATTATTTTTGTGCAAAAACCCTTTCGTTCCGCCTGTGTTGCTCGAACGGTAACACATAATGTCGTGCTGCTTTTATCACCGACTGTTCCGCTTGAGACACTTCTGGACAAAATGGGTCAACCCAAAAAACCATTAACGGGTCATTGGAAAGATAGGAGTGAGTAGGAGGAGAAATTGTAGGGAAGGACACCCCCGACTGCCTCAAGAACCTCGTGTACAAAGAGATGTGATCGAGCCAAGCCAACCGTAGACGACTGGAGAAGCCTAAAAGAGTCGATTCACTTCGCCCTTCACGCGGCATTATCAACTCATCACACGGCGAGACAATGGGATTCCCATCCAAGGTATCGCAAATTTGTTATTCTCACGGTCATTTAGATATAACACTTTGATAGGCGTTAAATGTTCTTGCAATGATTATCTGTGTTATAGTTTTGAAACTACTTTTAACATTCAACAGAACGATAACAATTCCTAAGTCTCTTCTTTTGATATCATTACTGAGCAATCTATTTCCAATTCTTATACACCGCTTAAAATACTTTAACAAAAATGGAATCGTGCGAGTATTAATCAAATGACTTAAAAATCGCCATTGAAGTCATATTACCGAAACACAGATCATAAGAAATGCTTAAAAATTATGTTCACATTTTTGTCTGTGTCTTTTTACACTTAAGCTTAAATCCACAAATCTTTGCTTTTCTCTCGAAAAGTAAAATTTAACTGTAAAATTAAATCCTGAGAAAATAAGCGAAAACAATCGAAATTATATTTTTTCACAAAATGTTCAAACTGGATATATGTTATATAGCGCTAAACCGGCCAAAGATGATAATTCGATGAAAAATTTCTAACCATGTAAAAGTAGATCTACATTAGACTAGCGTTTTATAAGGCAAATCATAATAGCTCTAAAAGTGAAAATGTAAGCAAAGGAGGACATAAAAGTCCAGAAAATACAAAATATTAGGCAGAATTTAGTGCCAGAAATTAACAGAATATGATTAGGTCAGAAAACGATTATGTTCAATATATCTCAATTTGTGCAAGGTTTAAATAATCGATTTAAATTTCCATACTTTTAGATTTTATCAGTCTAATAGTAATCGAAGTCAGTATCCATTTCAATTTTATCATAATCTATGTGTTTATTAATATGTCATAACCTTGGGGTTGCAGTGAGTATATACGGGCTATCTCAGAAATTGTGCAAAATTTTGTAAGAATACGATTACAATTTTAATCAAAATTATAAAAGCCATTATTGAGCCAATTTATTCATTAATGCTTTCAACTGAAGAGCTTATTACTCAAAGTGTTTTAAATCTATGAATTGATAAACTCTATAAGTAAAAAAGTAATAAATAAATTCCTAGAGATAATACTCCAACATAAGGTAAACATTTTTAGATGAAAAACGAAAGGAAAACGAAAGGAACAATTCCGCGGCTTGGATTCGAATTAGAGAACACAAGTATCTGGATCGGAGCTAATGTATCCCAAAAACCTACATGTCTATAAATTGGACCGATTAAAGAACAGCATAGTCCTCGTAAGCCATCCAATTTTCGTGCAGATAGCGCCAATAGAAGCCGAAATATTCGACCAGGATTTTCCCTGGTTTGACTGCAGGTCGCGGAATTTTTCTTTTTTTCATCTTAATATGTCTAGAAATTACATTGATTTTTTTATTTTCAAGTAAACGGAATATACGTCGTTAAGAGACATAATACTCTGGTGCATGATGTATGAATATAAGAGATTTTTTTTTATTACAAAGAAATTGAAGATCAATAAGGTTGATTTAAGACACTTTGAAAATAAGTTCTTCAATTATATAAGAGTTTATGATACGTTGAGATCTAAAGTGTAAATAGTTGCAGCATATTTAATATTTTTGGTTTTCAAATCTGTAAGATCAAAATAATTGCTAAGAAAATTGAATAAGAGAAATCTTACACGAAAATAAAGTTTCAAAACCAAACCGAGTATCCGGCTCTTTTGTTTCTTCATTTTTACATTAAGAATTACATTTGCTTACAGAATTAAAATGAGAATTGTTAAACGCTGATAATTTTCACAAATAGGATTCAATTTAAAACTTTAAATGAATAGCTTTGAAAAAATTACGTCAGAGAAAAAAATAAGTTTCTTTAAAATGTGGTTTTGGAAATTGACATCATTAATTTTAATTTTATTTTTATTAAATTTCGAATAATACTTATTCTGAAGTAAATTTGCAGCTAATTTACGTATATATTCTTTCATCTTTCAGCTGATCTTCTTAATGGGAATTGTATTAATTCCCTGCATATTATCGAAGACAGTGAATAAGACGACAACATTTGCAACAGAAGTTGTTCCAGCCGTTTTATCCACAACGGATTCAACGTCCGTATCGGAGCCTTCCGTCATTCGTTCCGGGCTGAGAAGCTCTCGCTTTGGGCTCGGAAGCAGTGAAAGTAAACAGAAGTCCGATATCAAGGAACCTTCTGCTTCCAAGAGCGTCAGCGAAGCGAAATCACCTAAGGACACGCTCAAGGGATCTGTCAGTCAGTCAGCGCCGAAACGATCCGAGGCGGAATGCGAAGTAGTGTTCAGGGACCTGATGGTGCCAACGCCTGGCAGCGCCACCAAGAAGAGTAAGGTACGCTTGGCATGCACCATTTGCTATCGAGGGGGATATCAGGAAGAGTGCGCTTTTGTTAGCAAAGATTCCGGTCACAAGGGTGGCAGAGACGATAAAGGAGAACAACCATTCGAGAAACGCGGTCAGGAGTCTCGTGAAGCCGCAGCATCGTCTCATGATGATAGTGGTGAAGACGACGATGACGAATCCACCTCTCCCGTGTTCCAAGAGAGTAAAGACTATGAAAAGTTCGTGCCATCTTATTTGCGAGAGCCTGTTAAAACCGAAGATTATCTTCCCATACAGGGCAGTGCATCAGACTCTAGCAAAGCTTCAACTAAAGATGAAGACTATTATCCTTTATATAGCGGTTCATCAGATTCAAGCAAAGGAACTGACATTGATCACTATCTTCCCATATATGGAAGTGCTTCAGACTCTACTAAAGATACTTCCAAAGGAGACGATTATTATCCTTTGTACGGAAGCTCTTCAGACTCCAGTAAAGGATCTTCTACTAAAGAAGACGATTATTATCCTGTATATGGAAGCGCTTCAGACTCTAGTAAAGGATCTTCCAAAGGAGACGATTATTATCCTCATGGAAGTTCTTCGGATTCCAAAAAAGCGCCATCCCCTTACGATGATTCATATTATTCGAAAGGCAGCCCTGAATACTTCGAAGGTCACGAATCCCGTGATGACTCCCGCGAAAAAAACAACAACAACAAGAAAGATGGCTCTCTTGACTTTTCCCCTATACACATAATCCCTCTAGAATACATGGACACCGAATATGACCCAAAATTCTATGAAAGTCACGACGAAGCTGCTAATGTTTTTCATTCCGTTGATCCTTTCAAGGATAGCAAATCACCTTATGATAAGAAAAGCTCTCATAGCGACGAAGTTAGCCGTGAATCCAAGCACTCGGTAAGAACAGCCATTCCGGGAATGGATAGGTTGCGATCCTATCTTCCAGACGTCGAGCCGATTAACCCCGATAAAGATATCGAACCTCGCAAGCGTTCGAAAACAATCGAGTTCACAGAACAAATCTCTTTCTCGTCTGATGAAGATGACGACAAAGGCAAGAGAAAAGGCAGCCGAAAGGCCCAGTCATCCGACTCTCAGCCAAGATACGAGTTCAGCCAAGAACAGCAAGGTGATCATTCCTCTCCACCACAGCAAAAGGATCAGGGACCGGGTCAGAGCTACCAATACACTCCTCCGATTCCCATGCCCAAAGGTGAAGACACTAAAAATTGCAAGGTTTCTTATCGAGAAGCTCCCAGTGGGAAAGGAAAGAAGATGAAATGCCTTATGTGCGGAGGTAAAGACCATAAAGGCTTTTCGGAAGAATGCAGCGTAGAGTACGAGGAACCAACGAAACACCATGAGGTCTATTACGGCAAGCAGAACTACAACGACGATCCCAAAGCCGCACGTGAACTCGTTTACGGTAACAGCAAAAATGCTCCATATCTGACTCAGATTTACGGACAACAATCTCAAAATCAGCAGGGTATTCCTGTTTATTATATTCCTTACGTTGGATATCGAGTAGGCGATCAGAACGAGAAAGGCGATAAAAAGGCAGCATCTTCCATTGACGCTAAAATTCGCTCGGGTAAAGACCTCCCCGACCTTCCAATCGGTTATTACACCAACCCTAACCACAATCCCCATTAAATAAACAATCTTTTTTTAGCACATCGTTACCACGGATAACTTAAAAATAAATTCTGATCCGTGTAAGTGCTTACAAATTAAAAGAGACATAAACAGACTGTTATATAGAACTGAAGAGTCAATAATGACAACTGTGATTAGGATTCAAACAACGATTATGGTTTATCACATGGACTTCTCAAGATGCGAGATATTCTACTCTATTATTATAAAGTGAAACCTGAATATGCCATAAATGCAATGAAAAAATACGTAGAGTTTTAAAAAATATTATTTTTTAATTTAGCCTTGTTTCAAATAATTTTTTATGTCTTTTTTTCTATGGGAATTTTTCAAATGTATAAATAAAAAGGAAATATGACCTGTTTCATTCAAAAATAATATTAAATTGACATTTTAAATGAAATTATATTGCCTTTTTAATTAAAACAGAATAAAAATTAATTTAATTTGCATAAAATGCTCTAATGTAATTAATTTTGAAGCGGAGAACATTATCTGCGTGTACAAAAAATTGAATGATTTTCCTAAGTAAGATTTATGCTTATAAAATTCATGTTTGTAAAAATGTTTGTAATGTAAACAAGGTATAACTTCATGGAAGCTTAACAAGCAAATAACTGTATTCATGTTTTTTAATAAAAAATAAAACAAAAACCCAGTTTCCATATAAAAGAGATTTATTTCATCCCTGCTGGCAAATGAGGTGACTGTTTCGTATATTCACCTTTAATGCAATTCTACTTAATATTTATAAAGTTTTAATTTTATTTAAGAGGTTTTTTTTGTATCTTTCTGTTTAATCTAATTTAGAATACAATGACCTTAACGAATTTCAGAATAACAAAATGTTGGTGCAATAACACGATCATTTGCATTTGATTTGTCAGCGATATATACAACTTTACTACAATCTATATACATATTATACACTGTAAATACAGTGTATAATTAAGCCTTCAGGGCGGTGATTATAATTAAACCTTCTCTACTTAACCGTGTCTATGTGGAAAACGAGCGATCGCACGAAGAAGAACCGTAATGTGACTATTTACAAAGACAGGGGGAAAGGAAATATCGAATAAGCAATTCCATAGAAACTCTTTTAATGCGTTGCGATATCATGTAATATACAGACATAATGTCTGCTCGAAATGGTGCCCATCACTATCTTGGCAGGACAGTTCACCCTGTTCTTCATGTCCAAGCCCGTAATCACTCTTCAACGACTGCACAGCTACGATGGCAGGCAACCTCTGTGAACGATAACGGCACCTGGCTATCTTGTATGGTAGTAATGGAAGCGATGAACTATGCAATTCTTGTTGAACATAATCTGGATATTATTCTTACCGAGTTTGGTATCTCTACTATAGTTTCCTAAGCAGGTTAATTTAAGGGGTAAAGTAAGGAAAGTTTAATTAAAAACTACCTTGTGTGTACAGGGTGCATTCGCGAAACAGCCACTTTTGCCACTGGTGAATTTCTCGAAAATCGAGTGAAATTGGCTTGAATTACCGAACGCCTCAGTGAATTATTAAGTAATCAGTAATGGCGATGGGCATGAAGACATAAGAACTTTAGCAAAAGACGACTGATGAATAAGTAGAAAACTGAATAGATAGTTTATGGGAAAACAATGAACAAGGCGAAGGAGATATTTTAAAATTGTGTACAGGGTGTTTCTAAAGGTAATACCAAACGTTACACACAGTTAGGGGGACACCAAAACAAACAATTTTTACCATAGCATGGAGGGTCGGAACTGTGCCATTCTCCGGCTATGGGAGAGAGAAGTGATCACACTGGTAAATTATGATAATGAATGCACATGACCAAAACGCAACATTTACCAGAGACGGGGTGTTCAACATACACAATGCACTTTTACGGTCTGAAGACAATCCACGAGGCATGGTTACCCATGCAAATCAGCATCAATTCAGTGTCAACTTACGGGCTGGGATTGTTGATGATGTAATGGTTAGCCCATACATTCTGCCAGTTCGCCTCAGTGGACATAACTACCTTCACTTTATCGTTGATGTGCTGCCCGAGCTCCTGGAAGATGTATCTCTAGATATTCTGAGATGGATGTGGTTCCAACATGATGGGGCGCCCGCACGCTTCACCCATGTTGTGCGTGACCATCTTAATGACACATTCGATAATTGTTGGTTGGGTAGAAGCGGACCAGTTGCATGGCTTTCAGGTCACTGGATCTTACTCCTCTTGACTTCTTCTTGTGGGATCACATGAAGGCACTCGTCTACCGCGCATTTTTCACTATCATTGAAGAGCTGATTGCCCGCGTTGCAGTCGCCAGCGAAGAAGTCCGTGAAATGCCAGGACTCTTTGGCAACATACATGGGTCAATATTGCCACCATCTTAAGCCATTTCACTTTTTTTCACTGGGTATTAGCGAGTGAGAAAAGTGGAGGAAAATTCGAGGAAAAGTGAATTCTCTGAGTAATCTCGAACGAGAAAGTAGAAATAGTGAAACAAAGTGGCTGTTTCGCAAACATACCCATAAAATTCTTAGCTATAATATAAATTACTTTATTTCACATTTTGTTAATTTTGTGTCAAATCTTGCATTCAATTTTTCATCCATTTCCCGCTGTTCAGAAGACACCAAATTTGACAAACTGATTTTTTTTCCGGTGACAATACAATCCTGCATACAATCAAAATTCGAATTTTTTAAAAAGGATTAAATCTTGGTTTTCATTTAATTTTCATCCCGGGTAGAGGAGTGGGCCACCTATTCAGATTATAATCTTCATTTTCAAATATTTGTAGCAAAAGCATGAGTTAAAAATTGACTGAAAAATCCAAGACTAAAAACAATAAAATAAAAAATATAAAAAGTTTAAGCATACACTTGTACTTTAAAAAAGAGACTAAAAAGTAAAAAATAATTTTTGGACCCTCATTTAAATACGAATTCATAAATTTAAAATAGGTAAAAGTGTGGCGGCGCATTTAATATTAAATTTCAAAATGAAAATATTACATAATAAAATAAACGCAAGAGAGAGAGAGAGAAAGAGAGAGAGAGAGAGAGAGAGAGAGAGAGAAAGAGATCACAGAATTTAAACGCATTATCTCTTGAAAGGAAATAGTTCTAAAGCATGTTTACATGTAATTTGGTTTTTTGTTGTTTTTTTTATTGAGATTGGAAAGATATTTAAATTGCTGATATATGAAGTTCCAAGGAAACTGAAATATTAAAAAGCATTATGCTGCTTTATGAGAAAAAAAATCATAAAATTTATATACATTCTTTCATATCGGAGATCGTCTATAGCAACGTAAATTTGGAGCAACAATGAATGTTGTTTGCCTTGTCTTCTCAGCTGTTTTCTTAGATTTTTTTCCTTTCGTGTTTCAATACCGGATTCGAGGCTGTCAGTTTCGTTTGCTTGGTGGCTCGTTTCCTTGAAGAAAACATCATAAGGAATTTAACGCAAAGCTGAGCGATCAAAAGCATGGAAGTAATCAGATTCAATCCAAGGCATCTAAAAGTAACCACTTTAAAACCACATTTCGTGTTTTCACCGTCGAAGTGTTATTCTTAACCAAACCGTTAAAGAGTTGATCACTCGTAGCCACAAAAACATATGCACCTGCAAGTAGACGAATCGTTAAAAAACATTTAGGTTTAATTTCTTGATTTAAACAATATCGATCATAATTTCATTAAAAACTGAGTTAAGATATTCCTTTCATTTTAAATTTTCAAATGGGCTGAAATGTCTCTAGAGTAATGACCAGAGTGAATATCCTTTCAAAAAGGCGATGGGTTAATAACCGTTTCAATAACAATTCATAGAAAGAGAAAGAGGCATTGTATAATGTTGCTATAATAATTGATAAGCAAAGGTGGTGTTTATATTTTATAAAAGCAATACTTTCAATTAAAATCATAACTTTTCACCTTGGAAGGAGTTGATAGAATATTTTCGACACTACCGAAAGAACATCTATAAAGCTGCGGCCACACAGCGCGCTAAGCGACAGACGCGACGGACAAAATAGGATGCCACACAGAGCGCTACGCGACGGATGCTATGTTCGCTCCTATTTGCATACAAATCTGTTTATTTCATTGCTTATTTGAAGACTTACATAAAGAAAGAATGTTTATTCCAATTATAATTATAAGACTGGAACAAAAATCAAAACAAGTTATTCTTTTATCTTAATACTAGCAGGGGTACCCGGCGTTGCCCTGGATAATTACACTTGTAGGTAAACAGAACAATCTCAAAAAATTAAATTACAATCCCAGTTGGTTAAATAATAACTCAATTAATACAACACAGAGCAAAGGGACTATCCATTCTAAAAAAATACGAAAAAAAAGGAATTATATGTGATATAACGGGACCAGATACTTTAGACTCAAGTTTTTATTGCTTTTGACGTAGAAGCTCTTGCTGTATTCGAAACTCCCGTTGCTCAGATGTTTCAAACGCCCGTATAGCTTTTTCTGTTTTAGTAGCAGAGTTTCTCTGACCAATACATGTTCTTTCTCTTTCCTTTCCAGGCACATAAATTTTTGTCAGTCGTCTGGACGTTTGATAGGGAGCTCAAGGGAGACACGTGTGACTCCTATGCCTAATCTATAGACGCTGCCTTATTAATGTTCTGTCACTGCATCTTCACTTTATGCTCATTATAAATAATTTTTGGAAACGAACGTTCAGTCATCGCATTATCAGCATCTCAGTTTCCAAAATATACACTTTCCGACAGAATAGAGTCACAATGTATTTTTAGATGTTTGGATCTGATTCTACAGTGTTTTGTCTCTTCGCAATCTCCTCTTAGACTCTCGAAGCTATTATAATACAAGATATTTTGCATACCTGAATAACTCGGTCTGATGCTTCACGTGGTGATAGTGAGAATCCGCCATTGTGACCGGAAATGATTATGTCCATTGACCATGGTCAGTTTTGATCGTCAAACGAGTCCAAGTGATAGCTTATTCGAAAGGTATTAGAAAATACCAGGTTCAATTATGGAAATAAAAATTATAGTAATCCTATAATCTTATAAAGTGCTCGAGAAAGCGGCAAAGGAGGTGAAAAGGTAATTATAATTAGGGAGTAAGGAAGGAATATCCAAAAATTGAAAAATGACTGAATAATTTCAACTATTTTTGTGACTTTTTAAATCAAATATTTGTTATAATAAAATTTGCTATATACTTTAATATTTGATGTAATATTACGAAGATGTGCCTTTGATAGTTTTAGGATTTACATTTTTTTTTTTTAATATCAAGTAGCCTACAGCTGAATTGTATTATGAAAGCATTGAGTAATTTTTGACGATGTTGTCTGGCCAGTTGTTAAGATTCTAGCAACTATTTCCAAAAAGTAAGACTCAACAAAAGTAAGATACGTGATTGATATGAAATTCTGACATGCTGTGCGTGTTTGATGGAGCGTCATTACTATCTGTCATTGACGACAATCACACCATCTGCAGATAAAATATCAAAATGAAATTTAAGACACACACAGAATCTATAAAATTTAATCAATTTAATCTATAATATTTATTTTATTGTTATTAATCATTTGAAAATTTGACGTTATGTTCAAGTTTAATTTCCTAGTATTATCACTGAATCCCTTCAATCCTTACGTTGAGTGTTCGAATCCTGCTTAAAAGCAACAATACGCCAGCCTTTAACTATTTAAGGTCATTGCTTAAAAAGTTTATTTTTTTCATTCATGTTTTTAATTTTTGAGTAAAGGAGATTCATCTATAGCAAGGAAAAACTTTTATTAATACAATAAATCTTACAACTTTTGCATCCTTTTAAATAAAATGCGAACGGAAATAAAAGCTAGAAACGTAAAGCTATCATTAATAATTTTTTTACATGTAACTATCCCGGGATTTTCATCGTAACGATACAATTTCACGGCCATGTTTTCCCATTATATGACGAGGTTTTCGAGCGTAAGCAGTTCTTAAGTGTGACGATTTTGACGCGGAATTCCCGCAAATGACCTATAAACAACGGAACCAGCATCAGAACGAACAGAACACGAGACATAAACATTATGGGCCTTTATGGATTACAATGCATTAATCCATTTAGCGTGAAGATGGACGCCCGGTCGCCGCCGCGCAATAACCATCTGCAATTCCCCAACCCTCCGCCATAAGGCGAATAGAGCTTTAAAATTAACGAGTCACGATTAATACCATTACAAGGCTTGGCTTTAATCATTGACTTTCTGAATTTGTTTTCGATATTCTCCGCTGTTTAACTAATAAAATTTATTCCTCAATTTCCTGGCTAAAATACGACAAATCGAGACAATATCATATACTTTTTTAAAAAAATCTTATTCTTAACTAATTATATTTAAATTATAAAGTAATATATACATATAGAAGAATATTTTCACAATAATCCTCCACATTTCAATAATAAAATCAAAGTTATAAAAGTTTTCATCTATTAAAATGAGCTGAGTAAGCTTCACTGCCTTGCATCTAGAGGAAAAAATCTCAAAAAAAAAGAGCTCATTTAAAAACCTGAACATACAAACATGAGGGGAAGAAACAGTAGAAACTTGTTAAGAAAGAAAATAACTCAGAAAACGTTTCTTAAATAGAGTAGCACATGAACAAACAATTTATTACTTATAAAGATATTGAGTTTTTTAATAGAAAATATCGTACAAGTTTTGACTATTAGAAAAAGGAGCGATGAATCAGCGCTTTGAAACAGAGAAAAACCGAATCTCGAAAAAAAAATTTTACTTCGAATACACTGATGAGGCAGTAGAGCTAAATACACCAAATCACCTTTTTGAAGGCAAGTTTATTAACTAGGATCGAGAACGTAGTTATTAAATTTTTGAACTGGTGAATTGTCCTGCGTATTAGATAACATAAATGATCTCTGTACAAATATGTAGAAAGTAGGCCTCTGAAGATGGTGAAAATCGAAACGCGTAAAGCTGAAAAAGAAATTTTTATAGCTACTGAACGTATCATTCAGGACAATTACTCGGCTGCAAAACATGAGAAGAAAGGAGTAAAAATTATACTACCCTTCAGAGAAAAGGCAACATAATGGAAATTTTGTCGCAGTACCATGCGTTTAGAGAAACAACTTTTGCAAATTTTTGCATTTTCGATCACTTTGGAAAGTGCGATAAAAATAAATGCAGATAATTACATTAACGTTTTAGATTTGCACAAAACCACGAAAAATGTTGGGTTATAACAGTGACGGCCAAATTCTTTAAACTATGGCGCCTGATCATAGAACTTTCTATGTGGCGAGGACCGCAATTTCATATGACTACTTTACGTTTTGTACAGTCATCAACAGGAAATAATCCACACTTGAATTTTACTCTAAGTTTTACCGTTTCAATATTAACTCTAAATGTAATATTAAATTATTAAAAATAAATTAACATTATTAAGATTATTAAATAATTAAAATTAAAAAGCTATTAAAGTGACACATTAGCATGAAATATAATATTAAGTATTAAACACGTGTGGATTATTTCCTGATGATGACTGTACTAAACACTCATGACACCCCACCCCATAAATCTACAAATTTTAACACCCCACAAATGTTAATACTCATCTTTTGGAGGCCCATAGAGGAGACCTTGCGGGACCATGCCTTTCGCTGGCACCGCTCTTACGAATTGAGTTCGAGTCCATGTCGTGGAAGTTTTCCTTCCCTTTCCTATTTACAAATATGATATGTTTGAAGAGTTTATTCAGCGTAATTATTATCTTCTCTTTGAGTTGGATTTCACACAGCTAGTGGTGGTTTTCTGATCATTACCGTATATTCATTTGCAGTCTTCTGTGAATGATGCTTTTGGAGATGTTGATGGTTAATTCTCGGAATTCCCCGAACCGATGTTCCTTTCAATTTATTTAATGGGGTAAGGAGCCTGCCGACTGAGCAGATTTGTGGCTTCATAGAATACCGTATGGACGTATAGCTTTACGATTCGTCTCCACGGTAGCTCAATTGATAAGAGCGGTGCCATAGAAAGGCATGGTCCCTGTCGCTGAATTTTTCCTTCCTTTTCTATTTGTATTTATGATATCGTTGAAGAGCTTCTTTAGTTTGAATACTATCTTCTCTTTTATGGTTTTTGCTGTTATTAGTGTAAGAATAAAGCTTAAGCAGTGAAAATGCCTGTAAGATACAGTTGAGGACAACTTCATCTCGAGCACCAAAAACCTACGGAAGCCACTATTCCACAAAGAAATTTTATTGATACGGATGCGCATTTCGGCATTTCGTTGCGACCACAACCGCTAACACCGAACATTGTCGTGCATGCTTAGTTTTGTCTCACTACATAGCATGACGAATAACATACTTTGGTGTTCAGCGACGAATCTCAGCCTTGGTGATTAGCGAGTATGAGTGTGAAGGCGACGCGGCAATCTAGTTGATTCTTTTACTATTCATGAGCGCCAAACATGATTGGGGGGGGGGGGGAGAGGCATCAGCTAGTTATCTCCTGTAAGCATTACGAGCACTTTGATAAGACGGCGATAAGTTGACGAGGAAGTGGAGGCCGTTGATTCCTTAGTCAGTACAATCTAATCTTCTTTCCCATTGACAGTGTGGAAACAATTGGACTTCGGCTGTATGCTTTCAAAGACCTCGAAATGAAGATGAATTTTCGACTTAGGTAAATATTCCATGGACCACGATATCCCAGGACAGTATTCGAGCACTCACTGATTTAATGCCATTGCTGCGTAAAAGAATGTATCGCTCAAAATGATGGGCATATTACTTATATTAGTGATATTCAGTCACTGGGCTACTACAGTTTGAAATTGTCAAAATAATTTTGCGACATTTAAAGCTTTTATTAAAACACTACTTCTCTGTAGAATAGTGAACGAGTATTATAAATTTATCTTTATTATTCAGGAGCGTCTCGTGTCTACGTATGGCCGCTGAATTGCATTTTCACAGACTACATTTATGTTCCATCTCTCTCGAAGTTAAAGTATCTAACAAATCGTCTCTTGCTCCCATCTCTTTCGTAGAGCTGCGCTTTCTATTACACCTGTAATGCAATTGCTCAAGTGAACTAATCACAAAGTCTTCTTGCGTCTGGTGATAACTTCGTTCAAATGTAATATTTAGGGAATGCTCTTGAAATCTCTATTAGAAAGAAGATAATCTTTGACGATTCGTCTGGAATACTAAATATGGCTCACATGTTTCCACGGTTTTTACCTCTCACATAGAGCTCTCTTTTTTTATTAGGTTTTTTTCTGTGAAACTATCCTGGCTTAGAAAATAATTACAAATGTACTTTAAAGAATGTAAATTCAAGACATATAATGTGGATAAATGGTAATGAGAAAAACTTATTTCGATCACATAGTGATAATCAATGTACAAAACATTTGGATAACTTACCAATTTTATCGATAGAAACAGCACTACGGACCCCTTACTGAACGTTTGTACATTGCTGACGATGATCATAATCATACAGTTCCTATAAATTGATGTGGATAAGAAGTTATGTTTTTTCTTATTTAAAAAAATGTATTTTCAACTCATTAAAATCAATCATTTAATGCACAAATTTCCTTTTGTTAACTCAATTAAAAGGAAAAATTTAAATATTATGATTTAAAAATACCCAGTTTTTCATTTTATTTCTCCAAGAAGTAAGATTTCAGTAGGAGCATGAAAATACTTTGTCATCGACTCAAAAAAATCAAGATAGGAGACATAAAAGCGTTAATAATTTTAACTTAATCTGTTTTTCATTTTCACATCGAAGTTAGAAGTTAATTCAATTTCTTCCATGATAAGAAAAGATGTATACATGTTTTCGCATTTTCGTTATCACAGGAAGGAAAATTTCCACACTGCGATTCATCGGCGAAGTCGATATGATAGGAACGAAAGCCCCGCAGAATGTTGCTGTGCTATCTCTTAGGCAGACTATGACAAGCAATAAATCAACAGAAGCTTTTTATTGTTGTTGTTGTTGTTGTTTATGAAGTTGATGTTGTTGTTGATGAGGATGATGATTTGCGTTTAAGCTCAATGATTCATTCAAAGATATAATCTTAACAAACGAGGGTTACAATTTGCATTAATGAGGCCATCGTGCTATTTCAGGTGTTGCAGCACATCTCACATTCTTCATCGATATGAATACTCTTATTATTTTTTTTTGCCAGGAGTAATTTTTTTTATCTTTGTTCGCGGATTAAATTTCCATTCTTTAATTATCAGAAATTTTTTGACAACAGTTTATTTTAACGTTTACTCAATAGCAATTTGAAAATTTAATAAAAAAATGTAACATTACTATAATATGCAGAGTATTTAAAATTAACAGCATAGCATTAAACAAATGTATTAGGAAAAAAATAAAGTTTAGAATCGAGGAGATGTCATTAAAATGCTTTCGGGCTAATTGTGAGATGGCATTACTGATGTTTAAATCATTCTTTTATCGATTTAGCAGATACAACATAAGTCATCTCTTGCATTGGAATCTTGAGTTATTGTTTTTATTTTAAAAACTTAGCTCTCTATTAACAAATTCGAGATATTGGGACTTAGAAAATTTAAAGAAAATAGCACCTATATCAATGTATATATTACTTTGAAAGAGAGAGGTGACGGAAAAAATCTGAGAAAATAGAAAACAAGGAATTGCTTTTTCCAATCTGTCTGGCAATGCTTCTACTCACTTTTCTTTTTCTAACTATAAGCTTTTTCCTCATAGAAAGGTTTAATAGTGCGCAAAATTTTTCCTTTCCCCAACAAAAGAAAATATTTCTCAGAAAGAGACCAGTATTTGAATGTTCAAAACCGTTATGCGGTTCACTCGATTTCAAATAATACACTTCAGAAAATATTCTGTTTAGTTATGAAAGTGACATCTTATCAAAGATTAGAAGATGAATGTCGCGCTAGTGTCAAATATAGCTGAAGAAATATAATGTCATTTGCCGGTATCCTAAAATCTAAGATCGTTACTCTACACACACATTTTCTCAATTATATTTCAGTTTAGGATATAAACAATCAAAAGTGCCTATCCTTTAAAATGAAAGTCACAACTCCTACACTATTAACAGGAAAAAAAAAATTAACAAGAATTATCAGTTGATGAACTTGATAACTAAGCGTATAGTCGCTCTAGTACGCTTTCACTTCCGTGCCCGATACATGGGTTACCTAGTATATATTTATTTATCGCTCCCACTATTTCGTCTGATATGAATATTTCAAGTTGAATATTCTTTTAACTTATTAAAATTAATTCTATAAATATTTTTAGTACTGAACAATTTGTATTTGAAGATAATAAATTGGCTTGATTGTAACGAATTTTCTTTCTAATAAAATACACAATAAAAAAAAATTAACAATTTTCATTATCAGTCTTCCTTTTTATATCATTTTTCATTATCAACGCTATTTTTTGCTTCATTTATTTCTATCGTTGCCGTATCATTTTTGAGCTTTGTGCTACCTTTTCAGGTGGAAAATTTACGCTAACAAAAGCCTAAAATGAATAATTAATGGCATGAAAAATTCCATTTTCTGTGACATTTTTTATTATTCTTTTTTTTTTCTCTCTCTCTCTTTTTAAATTAAGTTTCCAAGAAGCGAATCCAAAATTCCAACATTTCAAAAAATTCCAAGCGAGTCAAACTTTGGCAAAAAATACGCATAGGCTAAAACATTCTTTGGCCTCTTATCTGTGCTGAATACAGAAATTTCCTCTAATTTTTAGAAGCGCTAGAAGATTATTAATGTTCAAATTTTGTTCCTGAAATCCATTACTTCTTTTAAAACCGACATCACACGTTTTAAATTTTTGCTTCGAATTAAAAAAAAAGTATACCTAACGTAGCCTATACATGTATAAAAATTCGAAAACTTCCCTTAAGTTTATATAAATATAAAACTAATTAACGCTAATGCCAAAAATTCACTAAAACTGATTTTCAGAATTTCGTCAATTTCAATGATTTTATACATACCAACAAATAAGTATCAAAATAGAAAATATAATCTCAAATGCAATTCAATTCCCATTTTTAAGAGAAGATAAGCTTAAGAATTACCTTAATATAATAATTTGTGCATTTTTCTTCCCATGGGATTTTGGGACGTATTTCAAAATATGTTTACAAAGTTACATGTATCAAAATATACCATTCATGATGTAATTTATCTTAGGAGAATATAGGAAAACATCTATTGTGGGCATGTCATGCAGACACTAACTTATCAAAGGGTTCGCATCTCTTATCAAAAAAACCTAAGTAATAAGTTCACAATCAAATTCTTGGAAAATTTAAAAACATCCGTTCTTCCTTTCTTTAAGGCACAAACGCCAATATGCATATACAATAAGTGGTCTTACCAAATGTTCAAAAGAAACAAAAGAGTTCGTTATCGCCCGACATTTCCTGTTTATGACAAAACATAAATAGGTATTTTCAATAGAGCAGTTAAGCAATAAGCATTCTATTTTAAATTTAATATAATACTGGCAATTGCAATTACATTTTAATTTACTTTTTATTTTTGTAAACCCTTTAGAAAAACAGTTTGAAATTTTTCTACATATGCGGCTATAAAACAATAAGAAAAACGATTTTAAAGTTGTCTTTTATTTTGACGGATTAACTCATTCAAAAAACACTGAATATTTAATGGAGATTTGTGGAGAGCATAAAAGACCGCAAGCGTCGGAAATTTCCTTTTAATTTGGCTCCTAAAGCCCGCCAAAAGCGGGAAAACAATGAAATTTGGCTTCTCCGCTCTTACAAGGGGAAACCAAAAGTGAACCCATGATACCGCATATAAGAAATCATTTTTATTGTAATATTTTTAATTGTGTGCTCTGGATATTTAGAAAAAATTTTCTCCAATTGAAAGCTATAGCTTCATTAATTGAACATCATTGCCGATGTTAAATCAATCTGCATGGAATTAAGCATTGTGCTAAGAGAGACATTACGATTTCATTTTTAAAATCATAGTAGTGTCCGTTCCATCTTCAACGTACCATAATAAAGATAACGTACGGTATCAGGATATAACGTGTCCGATTTTGCAATGTAATTTTTCGATAGGGATTCTAACAATGAATATTTTTAGAACTTCCCTAATCAAAGATATTTTTGTTTGTGGATGTATGCCATTATAAAGCCCAGAGTTCGCTCTTTTCTATCTGATCTTATTTTTTTTTTTGTTTACTATATAAAATCATTTTAATATTTTTCTGTAAGCAAAAGATAAACGTCAGTTTCGTGTATTTTTCTACGAACGCAAAAGTGGCCACACAAAGCTACCACAGCGGCGCAAAACCATAGCACCGGTCATTAATCTTCGACGATTACATAGAATTCTAAACTGGAGACGAAAGCCTCATGTGGAAAGACTTAACGACCGTTGCGACGAGAATTTGAAAATAGTTGGAGCCAAATCGCTGAAGATTTGCAGGACAATTGATGTAATTACTGCGACGATTTTTTCGCCACTTAAACTCAATTGGTTCAGAACTTTGACAAGTTGTTTCCACTTGAATCCAGCGGAAGGAAAAAAAATCAATTAACCTCAAGAATCTGTAATTCTCTGTTTCTGCGCAATGATTCGGGATCATTTTTAGATTGTATTGTGACCTGGGACGAAAAATATAAGGGTTGGTGCATCAGTCATGGCAACTGTTTTTTATTTCTTAGAGCTGAGAGATGGTATCACAAAATGTCATATGTCTCAAGAAGCCGTGCATTCGTATACGTTTCCACAGATGGTATTGTTGCACAGAGGACAATGTTCAATCAGTTCTTAGTCAACCGCCGTGCAGGATGGATGTAACCCGAGTTGAACAGAGCTTGTA
This sequence comes from Rhysida immarginata, assembly GCA_023313115.1. Classification (NCBI taxonomy): domain Eukaryota; kingdom Metazoa; phylum Arthropoda; class Chilopoda; order Scolopendromorpha; family Scolopendridae; genus Rhysida; species Rhysida immarginata. The sequence continues at coordinate 4,166,448 of JAHWFO010012390.1, read as the reverse complement.
TATCAAAATAGCCCTTCTGTATTTTGATTTCTGTTACCGTAATATAATAATACATTTCATCCATTCCTTGTCCCTTCATCTGTAAGGTAAGGTACCCTAATATGGACTACTTTTTTGTGAGCCCATACTATTTAGTATAACCACTTTCAGGTATCCCTACCTGTAGAAATGTACAGTACATTTTCTGAGTAAACATATGCAAGTCCGGAAAGAGTAAAAAAAAACAAAAAACAAAAAAAAAACATTTTTTACGAGTAAAATAACTTATTAAAAAACATTGCAAGTGCCCTAATATGAGCTATTCCTATATTAGGAATACAATTTCATAATAAAGATTGATATTGTAAACGGTTATTGGCCCTTGCTCTACAAGCATTGATATTGTAAACCCTGCATTGAAGATCTTGTCATGCAACTGAGCCGCCTTAGATATCTTGTCAAGCACCTAAAAAAGAGACCTTGAATAGGAGAGAGATCACCATAATAATAGAGTTTGGTGATTTCTAAGCTAAATTATGCAATTATTTTATAGTCCTCTGCCTCCTGATTCTTATTAACGAGGATAAAAGTTGCATACAACTCAATACTACAAGTGGCTTATTCAATTTCCCGCGACACTTCCGTTACCCCATCATGCAAAGGTAATGATATATTAACTCTTCCTGGTCCAATACAATTGGCCAAGTTCAAAGAATTATATAGGACCTCACCACCCGGCCCACTTTATTTCTCAATGGATAAATAATAACACCCGAGTTACCCGTAAATTTAAATTGGAACCTCCCTATATCCTCCAGTCAACACTAAAGAAGGCCTTCCTTATAACATTATCGAGAACCTCCTTCAATATGAAACAAGATCAACAATATTAAACTGTAAACTGCCAAATTGTAGTAACCATAATGTCCATGTTAACAAATTACTTAACCAATATGTAAAAAACAATCAATTGTAATTGCGATTTCTGTTCCTTGTACCCAATACCCCTCTAGGGGGGGGGGCTATAATTTCAAATAAATAAATAAATAAATAAATAAATAAATAAATAAATAAATACGTCGCACGTGAAGGATCCCTCTGGGTCCCTGGCACAGGCACTGTGAACACACTTCAGCCACATCTGACATCTCACCCACGAAAACAGTCCTGCACAGATGAGACATTCCGCAGCATCCGGGGGGAGAGGGGGAGAACTGTTTTTCTTCCCAAAGAAATATCAATGGAGTCTTCTGGAGGGGATTCCATAAACTTGGCATACCGCTGAAGAGTTGCTTGCTAAAGAATTGCCCGTGGAACACAGTATACCTTCGCGGCTTTCAAAGTACCCATTTCCCCGTTGTGAAATTCAAGAACAGCTGCCTTCATGGCGGATTGTCCCAGAATTTCCTACTAAGTTTAGAAAGCGACATCTGTGAAATGAAAGCAAAAATTACAACAACCGTGCAATATGATTAACTCATCATTTCTATTGCAACTACCGTAATATTATTATTGTTAGCCCGTATATTATTTTTATTAAGATTCCAACATCAAATACGAACCTTCAATGTACACGGTTCCTAAAATGGGCTAGCCCATAATAGGACCCAGCTTGGTAGCCCATAATATGCACGTCTCATCGATATGTGTACAACGCAATTTGCTCAATCTCTGTGTCGATAAGCAACAAAGTTAATCGCGTGATACGAACTTCTATTCGTACTCTACACAGCATTAACTACGTTTTTTGGTTCATCCATTCACATGTACGTTTTCTAGAATAAGTTTCATATAACAAAAACTTTAGACCTAACTTTTTTTCAATGTTTGCTTGTAGCGTAACTCACTGCGTAGCTAGAGACTTGAATTTTCACAAAACCACTTGTTCTCACAAGCTTTTTCACCTCCTCTAGTTGTTTTCTTAAGATGGCAGCACAAGACTGACGAAAAATTGGCGTAGCTCATATTAGGAACTAGCCTATATTAGAGCAGTTTATCTTATATTTCACATTTTCCACCCACGCTCGAATTCTCACAAAAAAAAAAATAGTTGCCATGGCTTATGCCTCAACCCTCGCAGATTCTCTATATCAACCATTGTTCGAGATGATTAGATGCCGTGAAGCTCTGCGATATTTGCCAAATCTGTGGAGGTTAATTACAACTTCATTAACTATTCCTGATGAAATACATATTTCATCGAAATGTTATACTGACTTCGAATTATGCCCCAGATTTTGTGTGAAAACGTGCCCGCAATACTTTATCGGAAATAAGAAACTTAACGACAATACTCGTCCGCTCATTGAACAATTCGAAATAAGAAACTTTCTCGGGGCCTAGTCTTCCATTTTTACGGGGCCTAATGCCGACGGATTACCACTTTTTCAATGAACTCTTTCTTCGCGAGAAGAAATTTTCTAGTCATATGTCAATCAAAAACTTCTTTCTTTAAAGGATACATAGAGTCCTGCACTCCGAATCAAAATGGATTTAAAGTCTGTTATGCGTTGGTTAAAATGTGTAGACTGTAATGGACCTTATTTCGATTAATAAATTTTACTTTGAAAGATTTTATACCCATGTTATTATTAAAAATCGAACCATTCTTAAATAGCGATCTGATACACTGTACAATATCTGGAACAAAAAATTATCCTTATGCTATGTTGGTCACTCCAAAGTCACAAAAACTTTGGACCTAACTTTTTTCAATATTTGCTTGTAGCGTAATTCGCTGCGTAGCTACAGACTTGAATTTTCACACAACCACTTGTTCTCACAAGCTTTTTCACCTCCTCCAGTTGTTTTTAAGATGGCAGCACCAGATTGACGAAAAATTGGCGTAGCTTATATTAGGAACTAGCCCATATTAGGATACTTTACCCTATTTTTAAAATTTTCCCCCCCCGCTCGAATTATCACAAAAAAAAAAAAAAAAAAAAAAAATAGTTGCCATGGCTTATGCCTCAACCCTCGTAGATTCTCTATATCAACCCACAGCATTTTTTTTTATTCATTTTTTATTCTACAACTTTGCTATTTATAGATTTTGTAATGAGATATTCTTTAGAAATGAAATGGCACTTTCTCACATATGTTTGTCCCTTTCAATTGCCTTAAGCCATCTTGGAACTGAGCCGATACGCCTGCTTAGTAAAACTACGGATCGGTAAAAAAAAAAAAAAAAAAAAAAAAGTGTCTGCCCACTGCTTGGCAACTGTCACGAGGGAGTCATCAACTTCAAATCTCGTTCCATAAATGTGTTCCTTCAGTTTACCAGAGAGATGGTAATCAGCGTAGGTATAAGGCCAATGTTGCAATTTGTTCTGTGACATCGTGTAAGGCGGATGTTGCTATGTTGTTCTGTGATCTCGTTCTTGGCTAAAATAAAATAAGCATTGGCCAATTGGCTAAAATAAAATAGGCATTGGCACATCTTCACCTGGCCATGAGCGTGGGCGCCCCCCCCCCGTCCAATCAAGTAAACTTATAGAGGAAAGTGAACAAAAGCGGGCCCCTTCTTTTCTGCTCCGTATGACGCTGCAGCATAGCAGTGAAAGGTTGAGATAGCACGTTATGCAATCACCTACTGGAGAACCAGCGCCCAAGCTGTTTACTCAATCCGTTGTTTGTCAATGGCGACATACTGTTTTTTATGTTTTTCGGAACTATTCATGCTCATCAGTTTCACGTGTTTTGTGCCAGAATTTTAAAGGCAAGTGATTTAATTGTTATACCTATTTATTCCTGATTATTCCTTATTGTGATAGCTACGTATTAGTTAAGTTTGAAGTAGGTAACATGCATAGCTATCGAAAATATTAATTCAAAAAAATAAATGAGGTGGCCCCCACCTAAAGCCAGCCCCCATATTTTTACGATTACTTATTCTCAATTTCTTGGAATTCTATTGTAGAATCCAAATTTACACTACAAAAAGTTCCTAGGGAAAATTAAGCCTTTTTTTATATATCTAAGGTGCCTTTCAAGTAATTGAATACCTGATATTTCATTAAAAATTTATGAATTTGGCATTTGTGATTGTTTTCAGAGGAAATAAATGGTTCTCTTTCATTAAATATTTATTTTCTCCTTTCAATACCTAATATCATGAAATGAAATGATCCGGTTTAGGGGCCGGTTCTATAGCACTTTTCTTGAAAAGGTAAAAAAATAATAAATTTGTAACCTATTGCCTGATTGATTGTCACCTCCCCCTTTCTTCTCTTTTTACTTCTCAACTAGTAAGGATCAACAAGAATGAATTAGCAAGATATTCATTTATAATTAGCTCAAAATCTATCATTTAAATCACCAATCAAAGGCAAAAGGTTGGTTCTTTAAAAAAATGGCAGTATGTGCCTTATTTATTCAATAAGGTAGGCAAACGTAAGAATCGAAACAAGTAAAAATTTTATTCAAAGTTAAACTTTACCAAAGAGATACAAAAAAATATAAATAAAACTTAACCTAAGGAAAGAGAAAGGATAGATCTTAACACGAAAGAAGAAAGTTAATCCTACATATGAATCCAATTACTTATATCTAGAATTCCAATGAAAAATTATTAATTCAAAATTTATGTATCAATAAGTATCTTAGTCTCTTCCACCACACTGAGAATTATGTAACTAATCAAGAACACTTCTTTTAGTTCATCTAGCTTTTCTGTCACTAAATAATTTTATTTCACCTTTCTATGAATATGTAGAATGGACAATTCAAAAATAAAATTTACTTATAACTTCATGTTGCACTACTAAATCCATAAATCATGCTTTTGTTGAACACCACTTTCAAATTAGAATGCACAAAAACAGGCCATAACATTTTCACTATTTGGAATAATCACCACACACTTTCGAAGCACTTTTTCGGAATACACTTTTTCGGATTTAAATGCACTAAAAAGTGCAAAAGTATGCGCAAATATGGTATATGCGCTAAAAAAAAAAAAAAAAATCCGCCAAAATATGCAGTATAAACTTACCTGTTTAGCAGCAAATACTTAGATAAAAATGAACGGTAGTTGGAAGCAACATCCCTTCAAAAATATGCGCTAAGTCAGAAATACACATTTTTATGTACAATAAAACTTAAGCTAGAAGCCCAGAAGGGGCTAAAAGTCCTTAAAAACATCATTTGAGCGATTTACTAGTTCGGGAAAAAATATGCATTATATGCAAATCCGAAGCCTACTTATAAAAATAAAGTGCACAGATCTTTTAAGTTTTCGCATTAAATTCAATTACTTAATGCAAACAAATGTTCTCATTTTCCTAAACATCGAGAGGGGTTGGGTGCTCACTCAAAAAACGTTTACTTGACTTATGG
>JAHWFO010012390.1:4126112-4160667 GCA_023313115.1 Rhysida immarginata | reverse complement strand
TTAATGCGTTTAAATTTGTTCACCCAAAATTTTCAACATTTATCTTTTGGAAATGTCAAATATTTTATGCTTTGCAAGTTTTGGTTTTTCTAAGTAGTTATTAAATTATATTATACGCGTCAGCAGAACAGCGTATTCCAAGCATTTCTCCTGCGCTCCCGCTCGTCGGGTCTAGGAGTGACGTCATAGTTAGTTAGTTTGCAAATTTTCTCGCTAGATGGTAGCATCGCATAAGCAATCCTTGTTATTTTATGATCCTTGGGTAGAAATAAAATATACACAGGAAACTTTGGTGTATTGGTATTGATTTTATTCTGCAAATATGGAGTTGGTATTTGGTGAACTTTTACCAAGTAATTTTTCATATATGTATTTAACTTGCTCTCTCTCCTTCTAGAACAAGTGGGTATCCTGCCCGCCCCTTCACATAAATTCTGGTTACGCCCATGCACCTGGAGCAAACCTTTCTCAATCCAACTGCTGCATTATATTTTACATATATTTGCTTCCCCCGTTCCCAATAGGAGTGACTTTTTCATAATTATATGCCTGTCTTGCAAAACCATGTTGTTAACGCGCTGAACAATGTTAGTTGTTTGTGCGATGTGTAGTCTGCTGTTGCAAGGGGATTCCTAAATAACGAGAAAAATGGTGTGTCCGTTTTCATCAGATAATCTGCAAATTCTGTTTTCGTGTCATCTCCATAGACTTTTTTTCAGAAACCTTTTATAGCACGTTATTTTTGACGAAGTTTAAGTGCAGCAACTATGTTAAAAAGAGATATGATCGCGTTGAGTTAAAGTTTAATACAATGCTTCTATGCACTTTATGAATAATAATGGAATATAAATAGCAAATTGAGCACTGAGTTTAAGACTTAAAGCATATCATTTAAAATTAAATTCTGAAGTTAATTCTCCATTGACTTCCCACATATTCAATAAAGAAATATTTCTATTGCTCTTCCGATATTGACTTCGTCAATTAAATATGGAGAATTTTTTTTAATCTTTTAATCTAATTTATACGCAAGTTCATTTAAAGTATATAAATAACGTTAAAAGAAAAAATTATCTTGTCTCTTCTTCTGTATCTAAATCATCAAACGACGAAGAAAACTATTTCAGCTGATTTCAAGTTGAATTAAGAGTGTCGCAGGTGTCGATTTCCTTTGGCAATTTGTTTTATTGAAGAGGAGGAACAGCTGCAGTTTTCGATTTTTGTGAAGGAAAAAGTTTTACAGCTCAAGAAAAAAGATAGATAGATAGATAGATAGATAGACAGATAGATGGATGGATGGATGGATAGAAATAGAGAGAACGAGAGATTCGCTTCCTTTTTTTCACAGTTTTTCTTTGCCATAAATCTTTCCTTAGAGTATATATTTTCGCGGCTGGAAAAGCAAATGTGCTTTTGCCAAAAGGCAAGGATGAAAAGTAATTTAGATGATATGAACTGTATATAAAATACATTCTGTTCTCGTATCTTCTAAGTGATTAATTTGTTATTTCCTTTAAGCTAATATATATAGTCTATATATCATTGACTGCATTAATAAATTATAAAATAAGAAATAAAATTGCGCGTCTATAAAAGGTATAAAAGGCAATTAATTCTAAGGAAAACTGATATTTGTAAACATAAAATAAGAAATTTGAAAAAAAACAATAAATTTTTTGAATTATGGAAAAGTTTGACAGATTTAGCTTGCATTACACAAACCAAGTAAATAAATCCTTGAAAACTTTATTCAGTATTTGTATGTAAACTCCCTCTGGTATTGTTATAAATATTCCTCATCAGCATATTTCCGAAGCCTTCAATAAACGAAAATAAGGACACACGTGGAATAAGCTTTTTATCACTTTAACTTCTATAATTAAAAAGTACACATATTGTTTGGGTCTCATGGAAATTGAGATGAAAAATTTTGTCGTGAAAGAACAAATTAAAAACTTGCAAAACAAGGAAATGCATATTGGAACGAAACAGTTAGTTAACCCGGAAGCGAATGCTTTTTATTTATACATTACAAAGAGTTAAACCCTTGCTTTAACGAAAGCAAATTACAATCCTGAGGTGTTTGTTTAGGGAATAACACAAAAGAAGTTTGTCAAATTATATTTCTGCCGACAAGGAACAATCGTCACTTTCCAGAATGTTGAAATGGAAAAATAAGTTCAATAAGCTCTATGGCCTTTGCGCGATTATGATTGGAGAGATAAAAATTTGATTTTTAATGAAAAATTACTGACTCTGAACGATATTTAGCGTTTAATGACCTGCAAATGCTAGATTATTTTCTTATTGGGAAATAAAATTAGAGACTTCTAAAAATAGCTCATGTCTTTAACTATTGGTACTTTGCTTTCTTAAACTAAATTATTCTTAAACTAATGAATTAGGCAATTGAACTCAATGTAATAAATAATTGTAACAATTTTTAAAATTGCTCTATTTTTATTGCTTTGCTTCACTGCATTCATTAGAACAGTAAAAACAATGTTTAAAAATACAGTAATCAGATCAAGTTCAAAATCGATCACTTTTTTAATTATCTTTAAAATAGTTACAAATTCTGAATATTTTCCTGGCTTCGCTGAAAAAATTAAAAAAAAAAAAAAATCAGTTTTTTTTTTTTTTACTTTATTAAAAATATTAATTTGCTTGAGGAGTTTTAATTAACCTAATTTTCAAACATCAAAAATAAAACTGGGTACTTTAACACTTGCGATAAATAAAATACACTGCGATAATGTTGTGAAACTCAACACGCTTGCAGGGAATACCCTGTCGTTCCATATAATACACCGAAGTTCACCTTTGGTAGTCACAGATTAATAATAATAATAATAATAATAATAATAATAATAATAATAATAAATTACGTTGCATCCGAAATGGATAAAATACAAAAAATGATATCAAAAAACAAGCAACAGATATACCGACATCATAAAAATTTGAAATCTTCTTGGTGTTTCTTAATATATCTTTTTAAGTTTAATCTAAAAGGATTACTAGAATGCACACATAGACCTAACGGTAAATAACAAACGTATTTCAAAAGGTAGCAGATTCCAAATGTTACCAATTATATAAGAAACTCTACCTCGTCAAAGAAATATCATGAGGCAGTGTTTGAAGAAGAAATATGATAAAAATATCTTAAAAAGTCGAATTAATATCTTACTTTGCTATTTAATTTTTAGTTTTAGATAAATATTTAAGTAAAAATTATCTAAATATTTATCAATTACTCTCGCAAAAATTTTCTTCCATTTTACTTATAAAAATGTCTTATATTTGTATAACTATCTCAGAGTTGAGAATAAATTTTCCAGGTGATATTTTAGATTTCATCACTTCCTCTCCATTCAAAAATGCTCTAAAAATATTTTTTTCGCAATCATTAAGTTATTTTGATAAGTGCAATTATCGTCTCGTGAAAGTTTAGCAAAAACTGGAAAGAACTGACAGATTTCTATTGAAACAGGAGAGAAAAACGCCAAAGTGGTCTCACTAATTTTCAGTGGAAATTCCTTGAATTATTTAATAACAGACAGAGGCTTGGTTCTAATCCATAGTTCGTCTGGCTTTCACTTCTTTCCGCTTCTTGGAAATCACTGTACAATGAACTATGATATTTAGATCGGAAAACATCTCACAAAATCAATTCAAAATGAAGCATAATTCCCTCGACAGTTAAAAAGCGCTCTAATTTGAAAATTACTTTTCGCGGAACGAAAAGAATCTTCTAAGTGTTCTCTTCTCTTATAGGAATACTGAATACTGCGTGATTAAGTTATTGATGATGTATAGCCTACTAATTAAAATTTCTGTCAACAGATAAACAAGCGATTCTGACTGCCAAGTCAATTTAAATTCAACATATTCAATTTTAATTTTTTATCGACATGTTTTTAAGGCAATAAACAGGAAACACATTTTAAAAACAAATCAGTTAAACTTTTTATCATTATTTTACGCTTTTAACTCAAAAATTAGAAAGCTTTCGATTTCGAAGTTCTCTTTGAAAATTCACTTCCTTTCTGTTGGCACAAATGTCGCCATCTTTTGTTTAAATGGTAAAACATGTTACTTCATAACTTTCTCGCTAGGCGAAAAATTGTGTTATTAAAAGTGTAATGGTATGAAATTGCTTGTGTAATATTGTATATGTTGTTTCTTAATATTTAATCAGTTTTACCATTTATTTTAAATTCCAGAATTTCTTCTTGATCTTCAAAGTTGGTTAAAATTAAATGAAACTTATTAATTATTACTTTATCTGCATTTTTTATTCGTTTGATGTAAGCTTGTATTAAAAAAATATTACAAAAAAAATTAAATTTTCTTTCATGTAATTTCAAGCGCAACAAATTATTTATAAAGTGTGAAGCATTATAGATGCTTGCTCCTTTTATCTGTAGTTTCCCACTGACTATAAATAATAAAAACTTCAGATAACAGATAAGACACATCAAAATTTAATCCTTTAAATAACAATTATTAAAAATCCAAATAGCGATCGGAAAACCAGTTTATTTATTGAAAACTCGTATAAAATATTTAATGAAAATTTTGGCAAGGTTCGGCTTTAAATCAGATGTCCCGCTGACACGACCTATCGACATTAACATTAATTAAGGAGTCGTTACAATTAACAAATTGACAATTGTTCATCACATAAAAGTGAAATAATGAAATACAAATTTATTATTCGGATAAACTGGGAAAAGGGAATGGGTTACTGAGAACCTGAGAAATAGGGAAATGTCATCGTTAGTGGATTCATAGAAAGAGCCACCTTCGCTGAACAACCAGATTTGGAAAGAGATAAGAAAAAACTTTCTTCAATAATTAAATTTGTAAATCAATTCACGATCTAAGTTATCACTATCGAATTAGCGAGATAAATAACATTAATAAATTTACCGACATTTCATTCTTAAATTTTTAAATTCTGCTTAATGTAATTGAAAGTGAGCAGCAGGCCAAAAGCTTCTAAAGCAGCACTACGCATTTTTAGTAATTTTCTAGGTGTTCAAAGAAGATAAAAACTAGAATATCAATTTTTAAAGTTTAAAATAAAATATTAAATTTTTTTCCAATATTCATCTTTTTCATCAGTTTTTCCAAGAATATATTTCTAAAAACGAATATTATACATACAAGAAGTCAGACCCATATTTTGATGTTATTTATTACTTCATTGTTATTTATAGCCAAAATGCTTACATACAGTAAAATTTACTGCAATGTCAAATACTTTAGTGACAATATAAATAGAATGTTGTTTTATATAAGAGGAATAACTAGGAAATATAAGATCATATTAAAAAAAAAAATAAAACATACGGCAGCAGCTGCTCTTTCAAGTAGATAAACGCTTTATAAAGGTGTTTAAAAAAGACGAAATTTTATAAAAATTAGGATTTGTAATACAACTATTTTCATTGCTTTAAAATACTATATAATCCAGGTCCCATCTAATATTTTAAATATTACAAAATTTCTTAATTCCGTGTGCTCTCTCTCTCTATAATATATATTCTAGAGGTTGCTGAACCTTATCCCAGAATACACAATAAACCCTCATTAATAAAATCATTGCTAGGACGATGGGGAGCTGAAAAATCGGGTTGGAACAATGCATTACACTCATTTCTAGATAGCATGGTCTAATTTTCCTGATAAACACTTTGTCAATTAAAAGAATGAGATAGATTACACCCACGAGCCATTTGCGATTAAATAAAGAGAGGTAGAACCCTAGAAGTACAATCTGCTCTCTATCGATTAATAACAGAAATTTTAAAAAATACTGCACTGCAAAAAAAAATTATTAAATGAACTATCCATAAGCAATGGATATTGATCTTTAACGCTCATTTCATAAAGCTACAGAAAAGAAATTTCCACTCATTAACGGATTCTTCAATTTTAAGGATGCGTAAGGGCATGCGCTCGATTTAATAATAAATATACAGGGCGATTCAAATCGTGTGCAAAACAATTTAAGGGGGTATTATAGAGGTCAAGGTAAACACAAAAAGTCTTATGAACATGGGTCCGAATTTGAAAGATAACAGATATGAACAGAAATGAAAATGCCGCCACCAAGATCAACAAGTTCATAACTCAGGTAGATGTAGGAAGGGGAGGTGGCAGTTTAAGCGCCAGTTACTATTGTAAACACAAGTTACAGCCATATTTAGTTCGGCCGTTGAAGGCGAGTTAAGCGTCATTTTAGTGTATATAATAGATTATTATACCATGTCCTTTGACCTGGAACCGGGTGAGCACAAGCACTCTAGAACGCTTCATTTACTTGAAATTTCGTTAATTGTGTTTTATATTGACTGGAATAAAACTATGTTAGAATTTAATTATTCTGATTATTATTTTTCAAAATGAATTTGGCCCTATAACTTGTGAAGTACAGGGTGATTCAGTCAATTCTAATGGTTTATTCTCAGGAACTAATAAAAATAGGAATGTCCTGTAGTGCACTGGTTGACAATGAGATGCGATGGCGCAGTGCTGCAAAACTTCACCCTGAGGCTTCGTCGTGTTGTACAGATGATCGGAAAACGCATCGAGCATGTTGTTCATGAGGTGTGAAATTCCAATGTGAAATTCCTAACCTAACCTAAGCTGCACCTCATATTTTTTTTTTTTTTGGGGGGGGGGGGGAGGCTTCCCTTGATTTGTTTTTCTCATCTACCAAATTTCATTGTCATCCACCATTCTCAAGGTCTCATAATTCGCTTATAAGTTTATAGAAAAAAATACTTTTCATTGCTATTATACTCGTAGCCTACGTATGATACTGTATTGTAGTGACCAATTTCACTACAAAAAAAAAGTTGTAAGTTCCGCCGATTCCTAGATAGCTTCCAAAAAGCCATAGTGATAATATGAATATGACTAATAGTTTGAGAATCAACAGTTTTTACGCTTGAAATGGTTTCGACCATTTAGTAAAACAGTCAGTAAATAGTAGATGTAAAATCTGTCAATTAAGAATTGCCATAGAATCTATGGCATAGATCATACAGGGTGCCAACTGGCTCTCGGCCCTTGATTTTCGCGCATAAAAATCAAACTAACAGTCTCAATTTAATAAAATTTGCGCAAGTATCTCCCTTAATTTTCATTGTACAGATCTTGCTTAAGACAACATTCGGCAGGAAATTGACCAATTATGGCGACCACTTTCAACACTTGCTATGAGGTCACTACACTTCTCAAACATCAAGATATGACCAAGTTTGATTTTTTTCTATAAGCGAAAAAGCCGAGAAGGAGTGAGATACTCTGTATATTCACTAAGAAAATTTTTAATTAATACAGGAAGGTTTACCTCTGTGTAAAACTGAAATTAATTATATTGGTATTTTAATAAATTAAAATGGACATTATTTTCAATTTAAGTTTGTGTATCCTAATAAACTTAAATATTGAAAATATAAATTTATTTATCTTTTGAAAGCATTTCCTTCACTAAAGAGATTACTTAAAATTTTATGTGGATTTAAACGGCCTATTTTACTAAATTGCATAATCAAATAAGAGATGTTTTTAAAATAAGCTAAAAATGCACTTCTGTTGCATTGATATATTTAAAATTTGAAATTGACACCGAAATTTCAAACATCAGCTTTCAGTCAAGATATCGTAAAAGCAATAAAACCATCAATTACTCACAAAACTTCTCTCCGATCATTCATCTTTAATGATTGGTCCTCAGGCTTCTCCGGTTGCAGATCGATATTTGCCATTGTCCACGAGGCGACCGCAACGATTTGGTTTCAGATACCGTGTAGAAAGGCAACGATGAATAAAAGTTCTTTCCCTCTCCTGAATATCTCTAAAATTTGTGGCAGTTTAAAATTTTTTGGCGCACACATATTTTTACGCAGATATTCCGAATATTTATGTTTCTGAAAGTTTTAAATAAAATGGTTTCCTTACAGGTTTATCACCATAACTAATTAGCAGGTTCTTAATTTTTATCATAATTAAATAATATTGATTAAAATTTTCTAAATATCTAAAACTATATGAGATTTATCTGTTTTTATTAGTCGGGCTGTGATTTTAAACTTTACCTTTTTCACTTTGTGCCATTTTCATTTTTTATCACCTAAAACGAAACCATGAGTCGATGTTGCATAGTTATAAACGACAGCGGAGATGTCATCAGAACATGATTTAGGGCCGGTTCTACCAACCTCGGATAAATCCTCAGATAGAATAAGTACTGGAATAAAGCTCAGATAAGTCAAAACGGTGTTCTACCATCCTCAGATAGGATAAATCCTTGGATAAACACCAGAATAAATCAAAGATATCCTGATAAAGTTATACGGTCCTCTAGAGGTCGGGTAGCCACTTTATTCCTCGGATAGTGAATCGTTTCGCTCAAATTTACCAGCGTTAATGGCGGTACTTCCGGTCCGCTTCGATTTGAAAATGCCTTCAAAACCATAGTATTTCGTGTTGTATAATTACCATTTTAAACTACGACGGTAGGAATAAGTTTTAGAGTGCATGTGAACAGTAGATTAGATCTAGATTACCTGTCTGTATTTCATTTTCAATGATCGACAAAATAGCCCCCAAGAGGAGAAACGAAACGGAAGTTTTGCGTCTCTGAGGCTAAGGTCAAAAACCCTCACCGGTGAGAGAATGATGACGTAATTTCTCACTGGGCTAACCGTCTTTTACTCGGTGAGGACGGTGAGACTAAGCGGTTAGGCATAGCAGTTAAAATGACGTCACAGTTTTCTCACCGGGATTTCTGACCAACCAAACGCTAACTCTTCTCACCGGTGAGAGTTTTTGACCTTAGCCTGAGGCACTGACCTATATAAATAACTGGATGGCGCTTCCGGCGAAAAACTTGACGCCACCGGAATTTGCTCTTACTATGATGGCGGATGGCAAGAAATCTCATCGTGTGTGCAAAGTTTGTTTGATTGTTGGATTAATTCTGATTTTTAATGCCAGAAACAGAGCATTGTAAAGGTAAACAAAGTAAACTTAACAATTGGTCAAAGTAAAAATGTTAATTAATTAAAAATATCCTTTTAAATACTTTAAATCAAATCTTTAATATGTGTAAGGTTTGATTAAGCAGTGTGCGTTTCGTAAATATTATTTACTTTATACTCTGCCAAACCAAAAAGATAATATTTAATTATATTAGTAAAAAGTTTTAATTCAAATTTCCCCATCAAATTAATTGTATTGGAATAATCTCGAATAAAAATGTCACAAAAAAATTTAAACCATTGCCCCGACCAATATGGCGTCCAGTGGCGTCACCCTTTTTAAACCTCTTAATGAGGGATGCGCCATCCAGTTATTTATATAGGTCAGTGCTCTGAGGTCAGAGTTCTCCAGCTGAATTTGTTTTTCGCGTTTGTTTTTTCTGCCGTGCCGCATTAGAACATCAACACTGGCTGGAAAACTTTTGTTTTTTTTCACGATAGAGTGCTTTCTCTTATCATTGTAGGCTATGCACTGATTGGAATGAATACTTTTGGTTTTCACGATAGATGGAAGCACTACAAATCAAACTGATCAATCACAGTGCACCTTACATTGATTGTGTTCTATACTACAAATAAAGTTATCCGAGGGATAAAAAATGTTGGTAGAACGCAACTTCAACTGTATGCCGGGTTTAAGTTTAAACCTTGGATAGCTATCTGGGGATTTATCCGAGATTGGTAGAACCGGCCCTTAGTGGAGAAAGGTTAAGTCATTTTTGTAAGGTTAAATCGTTTTTGTAAAATAATGGACTAGTGAGAAAAACTCGAGGCACTAGTGAAGGAAGTACAGAGACGAATATGGAGGGCCATTTCTCTTTAACTAGCCGATTTTGAACAACTCTCCCCGGCAATGGAATGCACCAGAGCCTATGTAAATCAGGTGGCATTCCATAAATATTTGTTCAAGAAACGAGCGCAGAAAATTCACGGCATGATTAGAAAAATTATTGATATTTAGAGGGTGTACATACGAGCGCTTTCCAAGGCGGGATTTAGTGCCGTACGCATTCGTGCAACAGTGCAAGACAGAAGGAATTTCGATACTGAAGACTGCTGTTAACTCCATTCTGGCTGGCATACGTAATTTGGGCGTTCCGGACAAGTTTACCCATGAAAAGCTATCTTGGAAGAGACCCTCACCCTAGCCGTTCACCTACACAGTCAAATAAGATCAGGAAGATGTTAGCGCAGGAAAACCCTCCAACACTGAAGGCCATGGCTCAGAAGGCAGGAACATTTGTGTCAATGGTAAACCGCATAACCAAATACAACTTAGGCCCGCCATTTCCCGCTTGCCTCATGCTCTTAATGAACGTCACATCCGTGAACGCAAAACCAACGCCCGCATACTCTACGAAAGCTATCTTGCAAGCGGGAAATGGCGGTTTATTATCACGTTGGATGAAGCGTGGATTTACCTCACAGATTGTGGCATGGTTCGTGCAAATGCCTATTGTCCAGCCAACACCTCCTAGAGAGAAGGCCTGCGGACAAAAGGTGTATACATTGTTACATCATCATCAAGCGGCTATTGTTAATAGTATTTCTACCAATAATAAGTCCTAAATTTGACCGCTTGATGATGATGTAACAATGTATACACCTTTTGTCCGCAGGCTTTCTCTCTAGGAGGTGTTTGTCCGGCAGATGCGAAAAGCCGCAATGATTGGGTGAGCAAATGTCGTGAAAGTTTTCCGAAAGGCTTCATGGTAGTGGCGGGGCAACTGCTCTAAAGGACGGTTGCAACTTCGTCGGGTGGAGAAAAACGCTAAAGTGATTGCAAATTACTACCAGAACATTTTGAAACCTCTTTACACGGAGAAGATCCCGGAGTTGTACGGAAGAGGAGATCAACAAAGTTGTGTCATCAAGATAAGGCGTCTAGCCACAACGCACGCTCAACAAATGGAAGAAGAGACCGGCATTCGTGCAATATCCTTCTCTGCTATCTCTGTCAAGTCACCTGATGCCTCCCCCATGGACTTTTATGGCTTTGGCCTTCTCAAAAGGGGACTCGGATGGCGTCGTCTCAAAACTATCACTGGACTTTGGAAAGTGTGCAAGTAGGTATGGAACGAAATTCCTCTCGCCGTCCTGCAAAGAAGTCTGTTAGCATGGAAATTACACTACCGGGCTATTGCCAGGAATCAGGGGAAATACACTGAACATAATCGGTGGTAGAGAAGGGGCTTCACGTGAAACGACAATCATCTAGAATCGGCTAAGTTAAAGAGAAATGACCCTCTGTATACACATATGGAAATAAAATTTATTAGTGAAGTCATTATAATGGCCTTATCACGACTGGTTTCCTCCAATCCAATGAGTCTTTAAGTGAGTCCTTATTGTTGATGTAAGGAACACTTGGCTACAAAGTGTCAACCTATTCTTGCTAAGGAAGTTTTAGTTATAGAATAATCAAAACGTATATTCCAACAGATGAGTTGTTAGAATCGCTCCTCTTGTCGTCAATTCGTCGGAGTAAATTCGTCGAACGTCATTTCGTCGACTGTGTCATTGGTCGGGTGGTTAGTTCGTCGGAGTAAATTCGTCGAACGTCATTTCGTCGACTGTGTCATTGGTCGGGTGGTTAGTTCGTCGGAGTAAATTCGTCGAACGTCATTTCGTCGACTGTGTCATTGGTCGGGTGGTTAGTTCGTCGGACGTCGATTCGTCGAGGTGTCAGTCGGGCGGTCAATTTGTCGGAGACAATTCGTCGGGTGTTTTAGTTGGTCGAGATAATAAATAAATGGTCGGGAAAAACTTTAACAAAATTTACTAACGAAAAATTTTTTGTTATTAATTTCATTACTGGAAAGGTAACAATAAATGACTTTACTGTTAAAAATCAGTATTTAAATACAGTTTTTGTAAACAATGTGATACAGAGGCTAAAATGAATTGTAGCTACAATAAACGTGATCTTGTTGACAAATGATCAGAACATTTGCCCCAAACTGCTTATATTCAGTATCCTTCATTTGCAGAATGAAATTAATAACTGTATAAAATTAATTATCGGACAAATTGAGTACATACAGGAATAACATAAATATTAAGCTCCATGAGCTTGCCAAAACATTTAATATCCTGTGACCGATATACCAAGTTTAACACAAAATCGATCCAACTTGATATCCATATATTCGCAGACTAACATATGCACATATTCATAACGACACCAGTTTCTTTGTAAACTATATCTATCCACTTGAAGAAGTGTTATTCCGTTCTTTTACTATTTTGTTAACAGCAATTTCACCAATGTTAACAAATACCTATGTAATTATTTTAATTTCCTCCAATCCAAAGAAACTGAAAAAAATATTTTTATTAAATGATCATTATAAATAATGAAAACTATTTTATAACTGCGTCTAATCAGAGGCAAAGCTAAGGAGACATGAAAACGGATATCTTAAGAAACGGGTGGAAACTGAGGAAAAATGAGAGTGAGAAAGAGATGTTAATAAAAGGTTAAGAGTTTTATATATAAAAGTATTATATATGATGGAACACAATTCCCTTACAATTAATAAGCATTTCTAGATGATAGATTCATTCAAACTGTCCAATTGTCCACAGTACAGTTCCAAATTTACTGATTCTTTGATGGGAGCTTGAAAACCAGTCTCCTCAACGTGAAATTTTGTGTTAAATTTGGGAAATCGGCCATAGGATATAAAAGCTCATAGAGCTTAATATTTATATTATTATTTAATTTTTACTTAATAAAAATTGAATTTCCTGCATGTGCTCAATTTGTCCAATAATTAATTTTATACAGTTATTAATTTCATTCTGAAAATGAAGGATACTGAAAGCAATATAAGCAGTTCGGGGCAAATGTCCGGATCCCTTGTCAACAATATCACGTTTATAGTGGTCATAATTCATTTTAGCCGCTATATCACGTTGTTTACAAAAGCTGTATTTGAATATTGTTTTAAACAGTAACGGCATTTATTGTTTACCTTTCAAGTAATTAAATTAATAACAAAACAATTTTTCGTTAATAAATTTTATTAAAGTTTTTTCCGATCATTTATTTATTATCTCGACCAACTGAAACACCCGACGAATTTGTCTCCGACAAATTGATCGCCGACCAACTGACACCTCGACGAATTGACGTTCGACTAATTGACGTCCGATGAACTAACCACCCGACCAACTGACACAGTCGACGAAATGACGTTCGACGAATTGACGCTCGACGAACTGACCTGATACCGGTCATGACGTTGGCTAATTCATCAGTCAATTATCGGCTGCCTTAGCCTCGTTGGACATGTCTTTTATTTATTGTTCATATTCCTGTTTAAAATGCTTTTTGATCAACATGTGCTCAAGCAAAATGTCAAACAAGAAAGTATTACGATTTTTCTGAGGAAAATTAATTTCGCATTAATTGCAAAAAATGGCCCTTTTAGGAGTCAATAATTTAAGAGCATTTCATTTAACAACAAGCTCAGTATGAGACTAAAGTTTATTCCACCTGGTTTCCGTGGTAACGCAGTGACTGACAGTTCTCACGTTTCGCTTTTTTTTTTTGGAGTATAATTAAAACTGTGGATACTCGCTTATAAAAAGAAATTGGGAGACGGCCTTCCACTTTTCCACAAATGTACATCTATGCCGAATAAAACTTCTTTGTGAAAAAGTCGTCTCCCGATTTCTTCTTATCAGTTACAGAAACCAATAGTGACATGGCAATAACTTCCTTGCTTCAATTCGTATTGAATACGGATACGCAGAATAAAAGATATATAAATTTGTCATCATTGTGTGTTTATATACAGATAATCTTATATAGACGTCGACGTGGGCGATTACAAGATTTCCTATGAAAAATGAGCTACGAGATAATTCCATGGCAACGCTGGCCGATAAAAATTCGATCTATTACATCAAAAAGACAATGGCTGAAGTTCCTGCTGAAGATGCTATTGTGTTGAGAGGCCTAAAATTCGAGTCTGACAAATTATTGGGTTTCAGACGTCAGATATACCGTTAATGTGGCGACAGTGTCTGTCTTTCTCCCCCTCCATGAAGAAATGACGGCTCCGGTAATGAATCTCCGAAGAGAAAATCAATTTTCTACAAATTTGTCTAAACCTGCGGAGCCAATAAAAAAAGAAAGGAGACGACAAAATCTTCTCAAAAAATTAAAGGAGACGTTGGAAATTGTGTAGGACATAATAACGTATACTTTCTTGAATTTGAAAGGTTATTTGTGTCAGCGCAGTCAATCCTGCACTTCGATCTATGATGTAGCAGTAGTTCATATGTCATCCCTTGAATGCTAAAGTAATATGTAATGTAACTCACTAAATAAACTCCAATTCATTTTCTGATCAAATAATGAAGCAGTCCAAAGAAATAATACGGCACATCATCAACTCGTTTCTGAGATGTTAAGTTGATGGTGTCTAAGATTGTTAATTTGCATTGGCCATTCATTGTTTAAAAAACGCAACGTATTATCCAGAATTTGAGAGAAAAACACATCGTATTAGGCTAAAGGGTTGTCTTTACAAAGAAATAGCATTCAAGGGGACGATACCAGAGGGGAAAACGTATACAAAGAGATCGTAATGAAGAGGTTCGACTGTAATATGTAATTGTGTTCAAGAAAAAAGCGTTAAATATTGTGAAGCTTACAAGGAAACAAGTTTAGTTAATATTATTAAAACCCTTTTCCCAAATCTGATCTGGTTGAGCTCTTTGCAATGATTGCAGAAATGACAGACTCAATAAGAGAAGTATAGTTTCTGGTCAGAATGCGATTATCTAGACCAAGTGTCTTCTCCAGGAGATTTATTTTGATCGAAGAAGACTCGGTTTCTGTTTTTATTATGTTTGAGGTGTCCTGTATGCAATCGTTGTTCCCAGCTAATTCATTCGGCTACCTATTATGAAGGCATCTCATAGAGAGTCAATAGCATCAGTCTCATAATCAAAACAGATATTAGGCATTGGATACACAAAGTGTTCGTCGGTGAGGGAACATGAATCTGTCTGTCTTTGAGAAATAAAATAATGCAGGCGATGGTCGAATTCAAAAATCAATAATTTCTGCGTTGAAATTTTGTCGCAACAGCTGATTTTTGTGGTAGAATTGGTTATTCTCAAGTGGATTTTACTAGACTGCATTGGTATATCTCTGAAGAAGAAAAAAAAGCTAATCATACTGTTTGCAATGGAAATATGGGTTTTATGGTTTAATGCATATGAAAGCAAGAAATGAGGAGCTTTTAGATAATCTAGGAACTCTAGGAATCTAACAAGTGGCATGATAATGAGTCATAATGATAGTCATAAGTCGCGCACATCGAAATAATAATAATAACCAGACGACATTAAGTAATACTATTTAATACTATTTGATATAGTATTTACACAACAAATGTATAAATATGCTCAAAATATAAAACTTTCAAACTAGCCGATGAAACTTTTCAACTATTACAATATTTATAGACAATCGAATTTGGATATGCGCGACTCTTGGATCACCCTGTATTTCAATCTTCAATAGAGAACAGCAAATATCGATTTAGAATTAAAACTTTCTTTTTATGAATATGTAGATTAGCGCATACTAAGGATATTGAGTTCCACTTTGGTAAACTCACACATGCAAAATAGTTTTTCAAAAAAAGATAATTAAACGATAATTAAACAAAGCTTAATACAATAGGAAAATAATAAATTTACACTGAAGCTATTGTTCCAAACATAAATTAAAAATATTAATGGAAAAAACGGAAGAAAAATTCGGTGACCTAGAATCGAATCAGGGATCACATCTATCACGCCAACTGGTAGAGGCGACTGGTGATATTCGTGGTTCCTGATTCGAATAATCCTGGTCGCGGAATTTGTCTTTCCGTTTTTTAGATTAATAATATTTTTAGTACAATGCAACTCAGACAAACAGCATTGAAAAAGCTTTGTAGGAATTTCCATGACAGTCTTCTAAATTTATGGGGCATTTTGTCAAAGCTAGTGCGATTGATTATAGAGAAAGTTAAACATGCAAATCTTAAATTTTTCTTTTCATTGAAACATTTTTTCTTAAGCCAGAGATGCTACATTCTTACTTGTTAGCACACTTATTCGTCTATGGTATTCCCTTATTCTAGTATCAATACGAAAGAATGAAAACATTTTTATGGCAGTTCAAATACTAAACTGTATCTGCAAAATTAATTTATTATAACCAAATTACTTAATAGTGAAAAATAAGCCATATACTGGGTGTTTTTGAATTGAGTACAGATTTTTTGGGAGATGATAGAAGAGGTCCTTAGAAGTATTTTTGTCATATGAACATGGGGTCCCCGCAGCTCCGTTTACTTACAATACTGCACTGAACAATCAAATGACACCGGGACGCAAGAGGGAATGTTCAATAGCTACAATAGTCATCTGTGGTCTCATGTCAACCCATGTGCAACACATGTTAACAGTTTTCAGCATCGTTTTTCGTTGAATATTCGGGCTGGCATGATTCACAATGTCCTGATTGGGCCATATCTCCTACCATGCCGTCTTAACGGACAAACATACCTTGATTTCCTGAAGGAGGAGCTCCCTGGTCTTCTTGAAGATGTTCCACTAATGACCAGACATTTGATGTGGTTTCAACAGGACGGCGCACCTTCGCATTACACAAGAGCAGTTAGAGATTACCTAAATGAGACATATCCTGATCGTTGGATTGGTCGTGGCGGACCAGTTGCTTGGCCATCGAGATCGCCAGATCTCACACCGATGGATTTTTTTTTTATGGGGAAGCATAAAATCAATGGTGTACTCCGAACCCGTAGATACCGAAGAAGAATTGGCGGCTCGTGTTGTCGCGGCAGCAGATGACATCAGCGACCGTGCAAATCAACTGTTTCCACGCGTACATCAATCCATCATAAGGCGTTGCGAATTGTGCTATGAAGCAAATGGCGGTCATTTCGAACAATTACTGTAAAAGTCATACAGTAGATTGCTTGTGTTAATTGTTAAAAATAAAATAATCTAGGCCTACCAACGCACACTGCGTCCCGGTGTCATTTGATTGTTCAATGCAGTATTGTAAGTAAACGGAGCTGCGGGAACCCCATGTTCATATGACAAAAAATACTTCTAAGGACCTCTTCTATCATCTCCCAAAAAATCT
The DNA here is from genome assembly GCA_023313115.1 of Rhysida immarginata. Classification (NCBI taxonomy): domain Eukaryota; kingdom Metazoa; phylum Arthropoda; class Chilopoda; order Scolopendromorpha; family Scolopendridae; genus Rhysida; species Rhysida immarginata. Next base: position 4,143,423 of record JAHWFO010012390.1, on the reverse strand, counting down.
GTACTCAATTCAAAAACACCCTGTATAAAAATGGAATATAATAATGGAGGTATTTTCATATTTCAAAATAAATGCACGATAGATTTATATTCATTAATGTGTACTGAAATGTTCACAGAGCCACCAATGTTATTTTTGCTTTTACTATTTATTTATTCGTAATGGACAAATTGCTCAAGTATCCCTCAAGAATGAGTATAAATTAACTTTAATTTAAGCTTGTGTGATTCCTCTAAATTAGAATGCTCCTTCTGCTACTCAAATGTAAGGCCCGGCGCAAATGAGGCAACAATGTCGAAGCAACATGCTAACGCTATAAAGTGAAAATATTCTGACCCCAAATGAACTTCTAAATAATCGTACCGCTAGGAACACTGAATGCTGTTACATGTTCATTAATTTCCGATCTGTCGAAATATATCTGAGAGAACGATTTTATTATTGATTGTCTTTTCATGTTAAAGAACGTGCTCAGCAATTGGGTAACCATACTTTTCTAAATGCCTTTGTATTACTTCTAAATACTTGCATATTCGTTATAACAATCATGGAATTTTTAAAAAACGGCTGGTTTAGCATGGCCAAATTTAACGATGACAGAGAGCTGCGATCGTCAGATTAATTTTATTGAGTTAACCGAATTAGTTCAAGATGAGTTGATGAATGAGAAGGAAGATTCTCTTTCTATCCATCACTAAAATGGCTGATGAAGCCAACAAAGTTAAATAAACGATGAGCTAACTAACAGAAGAGCTTTAATGGAATATAAGATCAGACCGCAGGTAATTAAAAACAACGGGTAAAACGGCTAACTCAGTCGAACCGAAGAGCATCGCACTCACTCTGTTATCAGGTTTTCAATTTTAAATTTATTCTCTCTAAACATAATAGATATCGCCGTTGTTGCTAATGAATGGAAATATTCAGGAGTGAAATTGTGGTTATTTTACAGAGTCGCTCATCTATAATTATGAAAAACATCTGCCAAATGAATTATTTTATCATGGCTGAGCAAACAAACAGCAACACATACTCGTTTTATTCATTTTAATTAGCTCTGAGGAATAGGGATAACCTAAATGTTCAATATAACTTGGCAATCATTACAAATAAACACAGGATGTCCCCTAAAATGGACATAATTTATGCCTGGACATATACATCTTTATTTATAAATTATATAAGCATTTTATTTATATAATTCGAAAAAATTTACTGTAAACTGCATAATTTACGGTTTGTCAATTTCTTCTATGGACATTAGCTTTTCGCATTTCTTGTGATGTGCGTCATTCCTTTAAAAGTAGACAAATTCATATGAAGTCATACGTAAAAATTTAAGATTGTATCTTCGCAACTGTCGAACGTGACTCTCTTATCCTTTAAAACGTTCTCGCAGGAGTATTTCGACCGGTATCAGAAAATGAAAGAAAAACATAGCAGTACAGTGAATACAATAAATCATGAACATCTACGGTTAGGCAATCAATATGCTCTTCTTAGTTTTGTGCTAAGAGCAGAAAGAGCAAAATAGCTTGTTTTGTCGGGATGCTAGAGATATGACGCGTGATTTGTACTTTCAATTCCGACAACTTGTGAAATCCAAGTCAAAAGTCGACTGGTGTTTGTTTTTATCGCATTTCAAATATAAAGGGACGCCGCGTGCGAGTGTGCAGATTGCATCCTGTTCAAAGGCGACTCGTTAAATTCGTTAGCAATACATTACCTCCTCTACATAATATTTTCTAACTTTTTGTTTTTTACTAGCTGGTAAAGCCGGCGTTGCTCGAACCACTCAACAAATCAAATTTATTGGAGGCGAAAATTCGTTTCAAGCTCAACAAATCAAATGTATTCCATGGCCATCCTGTAGTCCGGATAAGTACCCCGTTGAAAATGCGTGGGACTGGCTCTTTTTTGATGAAATTTTGCAATATCTGAATGTGATTGAATATATAGCAAAAATAAATTACCGAAAAAAAGCTTAGAATTCATATAGTAAAAATTCATATTGAAAAACCGAAAAGAATTCTTTTAAAATGCTCCCAATGGATGGCCCAGATAAGAAATTTTTAATGGAAAACGTTCTTATTTAAAACATATAGTGTACTTTCATTATCACAAATGGACTTATTCTAAACGTGCTAATAACCGAAACGAAATAAGAAATCATAAAAAATTGACCTTTAAAAATCGTTTGTTCATCTGAAAATTCAACAATTCCTAAATTTTCTTCTTGGGTGGCGGTGGACGTACAGTCGGGTACAAAAAGGTTTTTACCTGCTCCGTAGGGGCTGAGTTTAGCGAATGTTGATCGGTTGCATAATCAGGTACTTGTACTAGGAGTCATGGCAGATTAGAATGGATCTGTTCCTTCTTAATGAAAATAGGGTAGCAGGTATACGCCTGGGATGTATTCGTCACGGGCTCTGTCCTGACAATAATAAGCGATAGCGGCTGCCTCGAATGGCAGAGTTCGAATCCGATATGGATAGACATTTTTTTTTTTTTCATTATCGCGTTTTTGACTTAGTTTGTGTTTTAAACGGTGTATGTAAAGAACACCATAAACAGATTAAATTTTTTTCACCTAAGTGTGCATTTTGATCTGTTTATTTGAGGGTTTAAAAAACTTTTCATGTTAATTGTCATGGTATGCTTTTCTCTATATTTTAGTTTTTAATAAAATATACACTGATTCATACCACCGTTACTTTTACAAAAATCCTCTTTTGTTCAAATCATTTAATATTCTCTACTATTAAAATATATCTTTATATATAAAAAATCAGGTTCAGGGTGCATCTGTAAATGTTCTAAAAACTTTTGAACCACTTATCCGATTGAGCTCATTTTCGCGCCATATGTTCGTTAGGTTCAGAGTAAGGTTTACATGTCCCCAAAGGGAGGGAGTAAGGGTAAATATAATATATCTTGATTTATGTTTGTTTGTTTCCTCAAGAGATGGCGAAAGGGAAACGCCGTCAAAATTTCATCAAATAAACAGACCGAGCAACGCCGGGCATATCACCTAGTAACCCTATATATAAAAAACGCAAGGCATTTTTTGTAAGAGCAAAATTGGCACTTCTGCGCATGGGCATCTAAAGCCAACAAAGAGAGTTACGACAATCTATCAGAAGCCAGGGATTGTTGTAATGAGACAATATTCAATCATTGTTTTGAATTAAATAAACCGTGACCACCGAGAGAGAAGGCCTCCGCAATGAAACAGAATACATTGCTGCATCACATAGATAGTGCATTGTTATTCGTATTTCTACCAATAATAAGCCCTGAATTTGCACTATCTATGATGATGTAACAATGTATTCAGTTTCATTGCGGAGGCCTTCCCTATCGGTGGTCACGAATAAACTGAAGATTTGCAGAAAGAAAATTCTGCCTTGATCATTTTATGACATTTCCTTGTGACTACTGAAAAACTCTGAAAATGTTATGTTAAATGTTATATCGTTAGAAAGAGCTTTAAAAACTGATCATTTTATCCACTGACACTTTATGTCTCAGTTTAATACTATCAGAGAAATTTAGTTTAAAACTATTTCTTATACATTAACTCATTTCTTATTCTTTGTGCAAAATGAGATATTTCAGCTCTGACAATTTTTTATTTTATTATTTTTTAATTAAAGAGATGGGAATTAATAATAAGATGGGTTGTTCTCCGTCAAATTATGACGGGATCCATCTAGTTATATAATAAATTTAAAAAAATTTCGGATGGTTTTGGCATAGTTGTCGTTGATTATTTTATATACACAAAATATACAAAAAATGAGACTTGTAACCTTTCAAGCAGTCAAAAGAAAATAGCTTACACCTGTAAATCATTTCCGCACCTCACGATAACGAGCGCTGCATCAGCTTATCTCTTGATCACGCATATAATTATATCGATACTGCCCACCATTTATGTTACATTATTAACCAAATAGATTAGTTATTATTAATAAAACAAAAATTCTCATCAGAACAGCCAAAATAATCTTTCTGTCAACATAATTGAGCACGTGACATAAAACTTGCCTTCCCCCGATGCTAAGCAAAAACTTAATGGAATCGTTCCATAGTAAGCGTGCTCGACTAGATACCCTCATTGAATTGAAGTATTGTAAGGAAGCCGAACAATTTTGACTTAGGTCAAAACTAGTCAAAACCTTTATGCACCCGACTGTACATGATCGTTTGTGCCTCTGTGCTCTGCAATTCCAACAATCTGAGTGGGTTTATTCACTACTTGGTAATCTGTTGTTGCAATTCGCACTCTGGAAAAATAATTCACTACATTATTTTCTATATTCCAAAGATTCCCCTAATATTTTATTTTTTTGCTCCTCGAATTGCCAGAAAACAATTCGGAGTAGGGAAAAAAACCTACTGGAAAATGATTCACTGGAAAATATCACTTAAAGAAGGGAAAAACCAAAGATATTTTGTGTTGGGAAGTGTGTTTAAAGTAGCTGAAAGCTCACTTGATATGTAAATATTTTTTTCTCGAAAATACTTCAAATACCCAAACAATATAATATTGATGAATTGCAGTTGTAATGAAAATGCTATCGATTTGTTTGATACTTTATTTCAATTGACTATTAAAAAATTTGAGCGGAATATTCCGTTAAAGTTGTAAATAACCTGTATAATATGGGGAGCATAGAAATATATATGGAACGTTTCTTTGCATCTGACATTCTTAACAGTTTATTTAACAATCGTGCTTTTCGAAGAGTGTTTCAGCTGATATCATTTGTATGTTTATGAACACAGCCTAAATTAAACAGGATGTGACAAACAAGCAAAATTAAACAACTAATTTTTATAAGTGCATCTTTAAATTTATTTCTAGAAATTTACTATCAGTGTTTTGCAGACCTAAAATTTAATTGTAAATTGTAAACATTTATTGTGCTTTTATAAATTTAGGACTCTACCTTGAAACTGGGATCGATTTAGATACTCCGTATAAAATATTCTTTTCTGAAAGAAGTATATTTGCTATCTATTTAACCCCCCCCCCCTCCCCCTCTCTGAAACATTCAGTATTTTCTTGCAGTTTACGTTAGAAATAGTTATACTTACATGTAGAGTTCTTTCGATTTGTGATCAGTCGAATCAACTGTGTCTTCAAGGGCGTTGAGAAGTTCTTAAGTTTCCTCTAATAAATGAATATTTTTGTGAATTACATTTTGTTTTATTTATTTGTATATACAAAAATATCTTGATATTAAAATCATTTTTATTAAGCAATGTCATATAATGAGAAATTAATAAAATAATAAAGTAATTAATTACGTCATAGTGATCTCTGAAATTTTACTATTGGACAAAAAAAATGATTGTTAAGACCGTTAATTAAATACAGGACAAATATGATGGACACACACTAATTAAACATTAAATTAGTGGTATCCTCTTTCTTTTCTTCTTAACTAGCAAAAAAATTAAAAAATTTTATCAATTAATTTGCAAACTACGACATGAAAGGAGGAATAAGGTAAAGTGAAGGAAGCGGCGGTGGGGGAGGGCAGAGGAAGATATGTTAAATCTACGGTTGATCAACCTCGATCATCGTTTGGTTCCGTCGGGACCGGGTACAATCGGGGTCGGGGAGGGAAAGTTTCGAAAAAAAATGTCTGGCGCTACTGTTTGCTTCGGGGCTTCAATTCACTGAGGAATTAAAGTGGAAATAAATTTCCTTTTTTGAAAAAGAAAAAAAATTCAGAGTGAAGCTAATAAACCTAAACTCTCTTCCCTCATTTCTCTTCAAATTTCTTCATTAATTATTTTAATGACTACTATGTATAACGATTATGAGACTTAAATTGAGTAATTAGAATCCAAACCTGACACCATGTAGTAAATTTTAATTAACGATGTTCTTGCACGAGTGATTAACATTTTTCTTTATTACTGAATCATCTTTTTAGTGCTTGAAACCTTATTCCGACTATTTATAGTTAAATTAGCGGTTTTATTTCACATAATTTAATTTTCGTCATTTTTGTCATGTCGGTATTTAAATTTTAATCCAATTTTCAAAAACACTCGTGAATAAGATTTTTTCCGTATTATTTATACGATGTAAAATTAGTTAAAAAAATAGTAACTCCATTTTAATTAAAATAAGTAGAAATAAAAATAAATATTAAAAACAATTGATAAATGAAAGCCACCCAATGTGGAGAAATACAGTTTATGAAGTGGACGGGACACAGATGAAACCAAGGTCTTGTGGAGCTTATTATGTAGATCTGGTTGAAGCAGACGAAGCACAGGCGAAAAGAAGGTTTTGTGCAGAATTGTTACTAGAAAAACACAGGAAGAAACACAGTAACAGGAGAAGAAGAGCTGCGATAAAAGTCTGATGATCAGTAGAACGTTGATAACAATTTTAATAGGAAATAAAAATAACACACATTGTTTTTGATTTTATGATGTTTTAACGGAAATTTCATTCAAAAAATTTAACAAAGTGAAGATGGGATAAAATATCCCGAAAACGTTTTTTTAATTCATTCCTATTAAAAGTATTATCAACGTTCTACTGATCATGGGATTTTATCATAACTCTTCTTCTTCTGTTACTGTGTTTCTTCCTGTGTTTTTCTTGTAACGATTCTCCACAAGACCTTCTTTTCACTTGTGTTTCGTCTGCTTCAACCAGATCTACATAATAAGCTCCACAAGACCTTCATTTCATCTGTGTTCCGTCCACTTCATAAACTGTATTTCTTCATATTGGGTGACTTTCATTTATCAATTGTTTTTAATATTTATTTTTATTTCTACTTCCTTTAATTAAAATGGAGTTACTATTTTTTAATTATTTCACATTATTACAATTCCTACTCTTATATAATTATTTATACGATACCTAAAAATTATAGAATTATAGATATTTTGATCTTGTGAGCAGATTACTAATGTGAATTTTCTCCTACTGGAAGCTCCCAAGTGCAAAATTATAGGCTGAGTCGATTTGTTTGCTCACCAGCGTAGATAGTGTATTAAATAATATGTGAGAAATCTTTGGAGAAGTGATAGAGAACCTAAAAACAACTAATGAAAGTCATATAAAGATCTGGCATGTTTCGCTTAGTTTTATTATTGTAGGTGATTTTAGTTCATCATGATTTTTTTCCACAAAGTCCTTGTGTAGTTCTACAGATAAGGCTTAAATTGCCTACCAGCAGCACTAACATCATGGACCGCATCATGGACTGTTTTATTCCCTCCAATATTCCGTACAAATAGTCAAGCATTTTAGGTTTTTGTTAATAAAACTGAAAGTAATCCGTTGGTTAGTTTATAATTTTCTTTTGGCGTCGATCTGATTTCATGTACTCGTTGACTGATCAAAGATTTGTTCTCCTCATAAAACCAAATGTGATGAAAATAATTATCTTTCATCACTTGAAATAACAGATTTCATTCGAAGCTATAAAAACAAAAATAAATTTCATTTAATAATTTTGAACTTACAGCTTAAGTGAAAATTCTTCTTTATAAATTATACTAGAAAAGTAGATAAAATAAAATAAATGAAAATTAACTAAAATATACAGTTAAATATATTTAATAAAATGTTACGATTCATGCTCCTAATTTATACTTCAGCATGTTTAGATCCAGTGGAAATTTTCATTGCTTAGATATGGCATGTAAAATATCAAACATTCGTAACGACCTATCATGAACGAATATATAAGAGTAATTAATAATCCCGAAAATGGTCGAATTTGATTCAGTTTATGAATATGCCATTTAAATTTAAAACTTAAAAAATGCTAAAAATTAAAAGATATAAAAATTTCAATAAAGCATCACTATATTCAGTTCTTTTTTAAAAGCGCATTCAAGTCAATATTTTATATCGGCGTTTAAATTAAACAGTAAAAAACTTTCGTTATAAGAATCACATAACTGAACTAAAAAGCCATAGTTGAATGTACAAAAAAAATTCTCTGAAAATTCTTTTTTTTTATTTTTTCTTTGAGAAAAGCAGTGTTATAATAATTAATAAAAAATTCTATCACCTTAACCTTAAAAATTAATCCCACCTTGAAGAACGCGTGATTAGCAAATATTAGCTTTCTTCCCTTACCAGTCCCTAGTTATCCATGTTGACAATTTAATTAACATTATTTACAAGTAAAATTGTTACCACACTGGTCATTGTCAGCCATTTAGCCAAGCTTATTTTAACGGGCAACGAGTGAATCGCCATTTGCGATCGTTGAAGTGAAACATACTCCCATTTAAATTCTCGTAATGCACCAAATTGTGAAAAACAAAGACTAATATAGGTTTAATGTGATCATTAAAAAGGTTTTGCTTTTTTAATGTTTTATTAGATAAAAATTGTGGTAGCAAAAATTGAAAATGTACGAGTAATAAAAGAAATTGTTCTACAATTTGAACTAATAGGCCAATTTATTTGTCGTTCGACACAATCTGTTTATAGATATTTAAGTGCGTTTAGATACGGAATCTTTAAAAATTGTTATCAGGATAAACACACTGATAATTTAGAAGCAAATTTTTTTGTATTATTTTCTTACAAGATACATGTGTGAAAAGAATACTGGTCTCGAAAATGTAGGCTTCACAAATAGATTTTTCTTTAACTGTTTCCCTGTGTTGAAGAAGATAGTGATAGCGTTAAATTACTGAATTAAATCTCAACCGATCTTAAAACGAAAGCGATTCTTTTTCAATTAAATAAATTATCGAAATCCATGAATTAGATTCACTTATTCTCTAATCGCTTTTTGTATAGAACGACTTTTTTAATTTTGTTATAACGTTCTGTTTCCATTTCCTTTTACTGTTCTCTTTTTATTTCCCCCTCCCCCCTTTCGTTTGTATTTAATTTTCCTTCACTAACCTTTTGATTTTCTATTAGATAATTCACCTGCTCGCGTTGGAAAATTGTCTTCCTGCTTCCGTTCTTCTCCTTCCTTTCACCTCCCCCTCTGTAATTCTCACGTATCACCGTTTTACGCAAGGAAACTTCGAAAAGATTGTAATTAATGGAGAGAAGTAAGCGTCAAAGGAAGTGACAAGAGTCGTTTTGGTCGGATGACATCGGGACAGGAACAGCTTTGCCCATGCGAAGAGACCAATCGATCCTATTTGCTTATAAAAGCCGGATCGTATGCCGAGGGAAATCAGAAGTTAGTCGATTCCTCTCTAAGAAACATCCTTCCATCGAAGGGGGAAAAATTCTCACTTAAGCTACAGCACAAGACACGCCGACGGTATGAAGGCGGTAAGTAGCTCTTTTGCAAATATTCACTCGTGGAGAAACTGTATCGAAAGCGATTGCTCGAGACATAGGTGAAATTAAGCTAAGAATATGTGACAAATTTCAAGCATCTGTTAACTTTTGTACTTGTAATTAGAATAGTTATAGAACTATCGGTAATCAAAAAGAATTATTTGCTTTTATTTTTCAAAAGTACAAATAGAATAACAAACATGTGCCGGACCGATTTTATGCAAATTTCAAATTAATGATTATTTAAAGGACAACTATAAGTTGCCTTTAAAGTAGAATTATAAGAATTTTATTACTGAATCTTTAATACCTCTTTGGAAAATTCTATATTATTAATACAGCCATTCTCTTTAAAAAGTTAAGACTACTTATATGTTCTATAAACATTGTTGAACCATTTCGCTATTCTTTAATTTCACGTTAGCTGTTACAGAGTCAAATATCAGGCGCGATAACTTGCTTTTTATACGTGCTAAATATTGATATGTTGTGTTTGCCTTTCAGATGCATTTAGCAGTGTTGCTCCTCACTCTGTCCATGTGCATCCTCGTAACATGCGAGGTTCAGAGGAAAGGAGACACTGGAGATGCGGAAGAAGAAGAAACGGAGATTATGGATCTGGAACCTGCAGCCTCCGGCCATCATCATCATCACCACGGCAAGCACCATCATGGCAAACATTACGGAGGTCAACACGGATCTAAAGGCCACCATCATCGCAAAGGTAGTCATGGCGATCATGGCCATTACGAAAAACACCACGGTAGCCACGGAAAGCATCACAAGGGTCATGGAGGAGAAGTGTACGGCCACAAGGGACATAAGGGCCATCATCACGGTCACCGCGGTCACCACGACTTCGGTCACAAGAAAGACGGCCACAAGAAGGTCCACCACAAGGAAGAATATGAGCATTATGACAAATACTGGGATGATTTCCGTAACGGTAAATATCATGATAACCATAACGGTCACGGTAGCCATTATGATGGTCACCACAAACACCACTACAATAACCACGGAGAGAAAGGTGGCCATCACAAGTCCCACAAAGGTCACGGAGGTCATCACGAACACGGCGAACACCACAAGGAGCAAAGCCACCATGGACACGAGAAAGGAAGCGGACACCACGGCGGCGGAGGCGGTGGACACAAACACCATGGGCGTTAAGAACAGTGTATTGCCTATATTTTGTAGGATTTTTGATCTACAAAAATTCATTTTCAACTGGACGCTTTGAATTGGGTTTCAAAAATATCAATTTTTCTAAAAGCGAGAACTTAGTTTAGAAAAAAAAAAAAGTAATTTAGAAAAACTTAAGGGACAAAAGAACTGAGGACAAGAATGTGCAATATGAACTCCTGGTTTTCTTACGAGCAAGTTTCCTTCCTGGTTTTTCAGTCTTTCAACTTCTTATTTTCTTTATTTTAAACCAAAGTGAAATGAAAAACTCGGAATAAAAAAATTTAATAAAAAATCTTATTCCCTACATGGAAGAATGCAACTTTAATAAAGAGTCATTGCTAGTATTCAAATTGAATATCTCAATCTATTTTTATTATTTATTTCATATTCTTTGTTTTATTACAATGTAATATTTTGATTTAAAATAAATATTCATTTATTTAAAAAAATTTATGTTATATTTATTTACTAGGATCTAAAAGTAAATTTGAGATTGAATTCAAATAAATGTTTCCAATTAAAGACATAGATAGGTCACTGAAATCATGAAAAACTTTTTTTTATTCTGAAGACAGCGCGACTTTATGCTTTAATAGTTTTAATAATAATTTTGTTTTAATAGTTTTACACGAATAAATCAAAGCCGAAAAGATTTTTTTAAAAAAATCAAGTCAATTAATGTGATTTCTAAATTTCAGAATCTTAAAGATCAATTTCAGAATCCTAAAGATCTTAAAGATCAATTTTACGAAAAAAGGAGTACAAAACTTGTGCAAAGGCATCTTTAGTTGAGTCAATGGACTAATAAGAATGGAACTAAGGAAGAGATATTTAAAGACGAACGAAACATTAATAATAGTTAATAACAAATTCGATTGTGTGTATGAGGAAGTTCTTGGAAAAGACAGTCAAAGATTGTTACATACTTCTTTTTTTTTGTTGTTTTTTTTTTAATAGCTTCGAAAGAAAAAAAAAATAAAAACTTAAAGGCAGCAAATGAAAGATTAATAAAAAAAATTGAGAGGAGAAACATTTTGATATATGCATTCTTAAATATTTTTCTAAATTATATTAAAATCTTAAGGTTCAATAAAAATTTAAAGGTGCAATGACTTTTAAAAGAATATCTATTTGCTTTATGAGCACTTTTCGACACTAAACTTGCCTACCCACAAACAAGCTTAACATTTGAATTTTATTCCAGGATTTGAATCAAGTGTGAAATGAGAAGCAAATTAATTTATTAAGTAAACACCTTATAGTTTACTCGCTATATTAGATTAGCGTTTTATACACTGAAAAGAATATTAGATGGAAATGCAAGAGCAAGGCAAACGTTTGAAAAACTAATTAAGTGAAAATTATGCACGTCGTAAAGTTGTACCGATTTAAAAGAAAGAAAGACATGCCACAAACCTATGCTTATATCCTTCCCTAAGCAAAGCTTTACTGTGAGATAGAAAATGGGTTTTTTGCATTATGTCTTGTCCGATAAAGGAAAAATCCTTGAGGAGCAAATGATTAAGCCAAAAAAAGGGCCAATTAAGTTTTAAAGGAATTTTTACTTGGAGCAAATTAAAACTTCTGATTTACATTCTCGTCGAAAATTAAATTTTTTTTATATATTCTGATAATTTATTCTTTCATTTATTCTTTAAGCATAAGTCAGCTCATCAACTAACTCTCTATTTCAACTGAGTATCTCCTATTGCGATCGTTATAATTAAAAATAATATTTTTATTATTTTTTCATTTCATAAATATTTCAATTTTAAAGCATTTTAGCTCTTGAATATTATATAAAAAGCATCAATACATGACAAGATTTGATTTGTAAAAAAAATTAAGTGTTTGAGTTGAAGGGAAAAAAAACAAATTCGTGTAAATTTGTAAAAAAAAAAATAATTTATTACGGCCTATTTCATAAGTATAATAAATACAGCCATCGATCATTCATAAATCGTTTTACGGACATTGTCAGCGTTATATTTTATATATTCAACAACCGTTGAGAACATAATATTAAAATATTAGGCGATTCGGGTATTATGCTTCAGCTGATGCAATAATATCATTTCTACTGGAGTAGGTTAAACTGGAAAGAAATAATAATTAAAAAGTTAATTTCAGAACAAATTATTTACTATAAATTATAATTTGAATTTAATTTTGATAATAGGATATCGCTTGAACATTCGTTGAAGCTCATAAAACCAGATCACATACTAATATGTTAAATAATAATAAAATTGATATAGCAGATTTGAGGAAAAGTTTATCAGTTTTAGCCATATTAAGGTTAATTTCTCACCTATTATCAGCTTAGTAAGCAGTTCCAGCTCTAAAAGTGTAGCTGTGGGAGGCAATGGGTCCGTGACGGGCAGCATTGACGTGTCCGTTACCGAAGGGGTTCAGGTAGCCGTAGGAGAAGTGAGTGTTGTCGATGAGGACGGGGGCGGCGGCGTAAGTGACGGCGGGTGCGGCGTAGGTGACTGCAGGTGCGGCGTAGGATACGGCCGGGGCAGCAAGGTAGCCGGCGGAGGCATAGGCAGCGCACACAGCCATCAAAACGAAAACCTTAAAAATATTAAAAAAAAATTGTTAGAATCAAAATCAAAATTCACGTAAGAAGAAAAGTTAGCAAAGCATTGAGTTGCGCTTACAATCTTAAGTGCCATTTTCTTGTGAGGGAGTTGGTTGTCCTGAGTGCAAACTGGACTGAGCTTTGATATTTTCTGGAAAACCTGACGATCTTTATATACGGAACCGTTTCCGTCATTAATAATGCCCCGATATCGGATATTGGTTGCAGGGAAAGGAAAAGGGAGGGGTATCTCGTCAAGGTAATCTAGCGATGATGGAGAGGTCGATGGTCATTTTCAAGTGAATGGTCCATTCGAGGAGTGGATCAAGGGCGACGTTTTTTGTCTGAAGGCAAATTCAACGTTACAGAATGGGAAAGCTAAGTGAATTATTCCCGAGAGAATTTAAAGACCTAACTAAATTAAGTCAATGGTTATAAAATTATTATTTTTTAAGAAATATCCATAAGTAAAGATTTTCAATTTCATCTCTATTTTCTATATAAACTATTTATAAATATTCCAGAGTTTTCCATAATTTTTTCTATATGACAAGTGCTAAAACCTAAAATGAGGAAAAAAACTTGCAATTTTTTTTATTTTTTATTTTTTTTTTTTAATATTTGGCAAAACGAACAAAGGAAAAGATTATCTAATGAACATTGGACGCTACAAAGACTACATCAACGATTTTACTCAAAAATACGTACATATGATAATAAAAACCTTATGCAATTTCCTAAGGATTAATCGCAGCTACTTCATATGATACAAAATAAAACTGGTTATATAGAAATCTTTAAATAATAAATTCGATGATATGTTAATTCCTTACCTTTTACATCGAAGGCTGTTGTGAAAGTAAGCGAAATGTTTTCATAAGTAATATTTTTACCTGATTTGAATTGAAGTCGTGAAGATGCCAGCGGCCATTTCCTTTTTTTTCCCCTCACCTTTTTTTCTATTTCTTCGGAACCTTATGAAAAACAGGATTTGTATTATGGAAATCCATTTTAATATGTTTTTCAGTTTGAAGTTTTGTCTGAAATTTTCTTTCTTTATCCTATTTATCCAGGATTTCTCTTCTCATATTTTCACTTAGCATTTATAATTTTTTTATATTAATTTTATAGTTGAAGTTAATTAGTTTAAAGGATATGTCTTTATAATGGTCGAAGTTTTTTTTCTCATATTTCAGACATATTACGGTCTCTAATTTAATATTGAAGAAATTAGATAAAAAGTATCTGTTTTCTGCAGATAACAGCAAAGAAAAATTCAAAATAAACAACTAGAGAGACGTTTAAAACAAAACCATCAGCGATGGAAATCAGATGCTAAATCAGATTATTCAGTAAACCAATGAAATGAAAGCAAAAATCCGCTTTAACTGAAAAGCCTCCTACGCAAGTGCATTATGGCATTCAAGTCTGGCTCTAAGTCTTGAATTTTAACGAAGAAAATTGCTTTGGTAATTAAGATGACAATTAAAAAATTTATCTCTTTTTTTTTTTTTAAAAGAGACTCAGTTTAAAATGTAGCATACTAAAATTCTGCGCTATGGAAACGTTTCCTAAATCGTCTGAAATGTTAAGGGGAAATATTTTCTACTAAAAATTATTAATTTTACTGTTGTGATTTATTTTAATTTTACAGAAATACTCATTAAAACTGAAATATTTAAAATATGACATTTGAAGGAAAAAACTGAAAACTGAAGTTCTCATAACAAAATATATTTATTAAGAATTTGCTATAAAGGTTATTCTTAAAACTACAAAAAATATAAACTAATACAATGAAAAATGCAAGCATGATATTTTTGGAAAAAATTATTTATTTATTTATTTTGCCCATCTTTATACATTTCTTATTCTTTCCTCGAATCTATTAAATATCACTATATTTTTCTTTTAAACAGCAATTTCAGAAAACGTTAATTTGCCACCAAAAATAAATAGTTATTAAATTGCTTAAAGTATGTTTGCACCTAATATGGTAGGTTAAAATGATTGATAATGAATAACGCGGAACTATGAAAATTAATCGATGCAAAAGTACAGCGGGTTTCCTTGTCAAGGTTGGAATGTCAAAAAAGAATTTTTTTCAGCTATCCGGCTGATGTCAAGGTTCTTTACTTCGAATTTGTAACAGAATAAGTAAACAGAAAAGCAATTGATTTGATTTAGGCGCAAGTGTTTATTACAACGTGAAAACGACAGAATAAAAGTCGGAGGAAAAACTGAACTCGATAAAATATTTATGCAATTTTAATTAAATTTTTATTTTGCGCATTTTTAGGCTATGTTTTAACAATTTACTTTTTCACCTCTCACCTGAAGATTGTTGCTTGCCGAAAAATTTAATAATATAGAATTGAAATTGCAAAAAGAATTTTATGAAATGGTAGATTTCAGAGAAAATAGATTGTGTTAGTAGCTAGATGATCAGAATTGTTAATATTTGAACATGTTGTTTATACCCCGAAGTCTCAAAAATGCAATTTTCTTTCAAAAGTAAGTTATAAAAATACAGTTTTCAAATATCATATATAAAAAAAAAGCTTAAAAACCAAATATTATAAAAAAAAATGTTTAAAAATTCAGAATCGCCCATGCAAATTTAATTTCAGTCTCGAGGGCCCTGAAGGGCTGCTCCAGCGAAACAACGGCGGCAGACTTCCAGCAGGCAACGGGAACAACTGTCAGCACCTTACGAGTTGCCTACATGCTAATCATAAAAATATAAATTTAAAAATTATTTTTAACCCGGCGTCGGCCGGAACTTTATTTATCCTCTTGTTGGGTTGACTTACTAACAGTCTCTCTTGGTAATAGAATTTTCTTTATTTGTTAATTTTTCTGAACTATTAATCTTTTTAACTTTTAAATAAGTTATTAATATCGACTTTTAACGAGCAAAAACGATGCCTGGTTGTTGCGTTGCTGCATCCTAGCATAAGTTATTAGGAGCTTTAGCATAAAAGCTACTTATAAGAATGCGCCCTTGGTCTATACGTTTATCCGGCCGTCCGTCCGGCCGCCGTTTGCACGATAACTTGAAAACGGATTAACTTTTTCAATTCTGTTTTCAGAAATATGGCCATCAAAGTCTTAGCTCGGCCGTATCAACTTTTCAGAAATTCTCGTGGACCCCTTCAAATCGAATTCACGTGCTAAAACAGTGAGTGTAAAGAATACCAAGCTAATGGCATGTCATATAACAATCGATTTATCAACAAGGAATACATTGTTACTTTCTGTTCACCTTTTAAGCATTACTGACATCGGCGCGCGCACGTGAAATCGTTTTGTCGACGCACAATTGCTCAAGTGCTCATAGCACAGAATAAGAGAGTAATATCGCTCCGTGCTGATAGTCTAAATTATTAAGTAGCGGAAGAATGGAGCAACTTATTGGTTTTATTATGTCATTCCTTCATAATTTCTACACTTTTTGAGGTAGAAGGTTGAAATTCGGAATGTAACTTCCTATGGGCATGTCCATCTGCACTATGTAGTTTGGTTTTGATTAGTACACTGGGGTCGGAATTACGGGGGTGGGATTCAGAGAGGACAACATATCTATGTGCTATTTAGTAAGTAAAGGCGTGAAATTCAGTATCAAGATTCCTCTAGGCAAGATTGCTATGAAGTTTAGCCCCATTTGTTCCATTGGGGTCGGATTTGCGGGGGTGGCAGTCATTTGGTCCTTAGAACTATGGCAACAAATAGCATGTTATATATCATACGTTCGGAAATAATGAAAAAGGAAAGAAGATAACGAGGTTCTTTACATTTTATACATATTATGTTCGAGAAAATCAAATATTTTGATTAAAAAACTTGAGGAGAGGTAAAAAGTGCAGATAAAGGGGTAAAAATAGATGACCGCAGGATCTGCTACTTCCCTCATCCTACTCGGGGTGGGTGGGTGGGGGAGGGGGTTAATTTCTTTTTATTAAATGTATAAATGTATTTCTGCTTCACTGCTAAAGCTCCTCCTTGGAATGTTTACAAGATTTTATTTTTTGTTATTAGGAGCTTTAGCATAAAAGCTACTTATAAGAATGCGCCCTTGGTCTGTACGTTTATCCGACCGTCCGTCCGCCGTTTGCACGATAATTTGAAAACGGATTAACTTTTTCAAATTCTGTTTTCAGAAATATCACCATCAAAGTCTTAGCACGGCCGTATCAACTTTTCAGAATTTTTCGTGGACCCCTTCACATCGAATT
>JAHWFO010012390.1:4024858-4125712 GCA_023313115.1 Rhysida immarginata | reverse complement strand
GCATATAAAGGAGTGAAATTCGGTATGCAGATTCCTATAAGCAAGATCTCCATTCTAGGAAGATTTTTTTCCCCGAGGTATCCATGCCTTCCCGACTCGGTGGCGGAAATGCATCGAAAAGATGGGGACTACATTGAAAAATAGTGTACCAACTCTGTCTGTAATAAAGGAGCTGTAAAAAAATATTTCCGGTTTTCATTTGACTGACCCTCGTAAGTCGAATAAGAATGGAGCTACTTATTGGTTTTATAATGTCAGTCCGTCCCCTTGATAATTTCTACATTTTTTTTTAAGTAGAAGGTTGAATTTCGGAATGCAGCTTACTATGGGCATGTCCATTTGTACTATTCAGTTTGGTTTTGATTTGTATACGGGGGTCGGAATTACGGGGGTGGGATTCAGAGAGGGCAGCATATCTATGTGCTATTTAGGTATGTAAAGGCGTAAAATCCAGTGGGATCGGATTTGCGGGGTGGCAGTTACTTGGTCCTTAGAACTATGGCAATATATGGCATGTGATATATCATACGTACGGAAATGATGAGAAAGGAAAGAAGATACGAGGTTTGTTACATATTACGTTCGAGAAAATCAATTTATTTATTAAAAAAAAACTCGGGGAGAGGTAAAAAGTGCAGATGAAGGGGTAAAAATAGATGACTTGCCTTATCCCACTCGGGAGGCGGGGGGGGGGGGGATTAAATTCTTATTTCTTTTTAATAAACGTATAAATGTATTTCTGCTTCACTGTTAAAGCTCCTCTTTGGAATGTTTACAAGATTTTATTTTAAGTTAGGCTATGCCTGCATGCAGCAATCACTTTGACAAAGGTGGAAGGCTTTTTGGCTTTCCTGTAAATGCTGCAAAGAGGAAATTATGGGTAATTCAAATAAAAATAAAAAAACAAGTTAGAAGATGAATAGGACAGTTATTTCGAAAATGAACGTGACAAGTACTGAACACGGCATCATCAAATATTTAGGAGGCATGATCATTAAAAATATTCCGAGATGAATAAAAAATAGTTTCATATGCTACAAAGCTTTATTGATGTAGACCACATCTGAGAGGAGGATATTAATGGAGGCAATAAGAATTTGGGCAAAGATGTACGTTTACATATGATTGTACGTGGAGCTTGTTCGTCGATCGACGTGGTTCGTTTGGTCGGCTTTGCCGAGAGGGAACCCCCCCCCCCCAATCCGTTCTTGCTTTCGACTTAAGATTTCATCAAGAAATCTAACCAAAATATCTCCCAAAAACTTGATTATGGGAGTAAAACATGTGGCAGGTGAAATATGGAATAGTTTTGTTAATTAAAATTGTTCGGAAAATTCAGATTTTTTTATGTAAAAATAGATATAATTTTATTTGTAATTAATTATTCTATTTTTTCTATTCTTTAAGTTGTTTTATTTTACTGTTTTGCAGACAGTGATTGTTGAATATATATTGTTTTAATAAATGTTAATTAAAAAGTCTCCACGTGATTATCACTGTCTGCAGCTAGTTGTCCCTCGTGAATAATTTTCGTGATCACGAGGATGTGTGTCCCACTATTGTTGATGTTCATTCCGTGGTTACTGTTTATTTTTATTTCAGACAAACCACTTCCAGCTTCTGGCTTGACCAGTCGTCCCTCCTTCTGGTCCTCCACGTCCTTACTAACCTGTAGCATGGTGTTTCCACTTCCATTTATCATTTTCATTCCAATGCTCTGCAAATTAGTTTTTCCCTGCCGTTCGATGTTTAGTTTCTTATTGAATTTCTCACTTTCTCGCGGTAGCCATGATTCTTTACCGAGCAGCATTGTTTTGCGGGTTTACCCATAAGGTAATAATGAAATTTCTTTTAATGCTATTTCAACAATAACGCGCATAAGGGACGCCATGCTGCACATTTTCAATCTTATTCCCCATTAATAATTAATTATTATTTCGCAGTCTTTCTTTAGACATTAAATGGGAATTTTGAAATTTCTTTTTTCCTTATTCTTTATAAGGAATTGGTCTGTCTCAATTTTTTTTATATTTAATCTCAATTCGCTCAATGTAGCGATTAATATTTCTCGTTACAGTGTTTTGCTGTATTTAACGTACATTTAAGTATTTCTTTATTTTATTCCGAGAAATATTTTCTTTTGTAATTGAGATCGCAATGCCTATTCCTCAATTAAATCATATTGTATAGAACATTCTTTTGTACAGAATTTTTGTATTTTATAAATAAATATCGCAATTTTTAAACCAAAATAAAAGTCTTTTAACGAGCCACGTTTACTCTTAAGTTTTGGGGTTCTTTCTTTTAAAGTACCGCCCATTAAATTCTATTTATTTTGCTTCCCCCTCTGAACAAAAATTAAGACAAAAGCAATTTGTGCCATTTTTTTGTAAATTTATTTTTTTTCTGTGATACTTCTCTAAAGAAATAAAATAAAACCGAACAAGTAGTTGTACATACAATTACAGGCTTAATTTAAAATTGCAAAGCTTCAGGCGACAATAAATTTGTCTATAATAACGACGAATTTAGCATAGTTACTCAGTTGTCACTTTCGACCACGGATTCAAAATAGTGGTTCACGCTTTAAGCTTACGGAATAGGTTGTCACCACCCTTCTCCGCACTTATACAGGCACCCTAGTTTTAAATAAAGTGCCTTTATAACCAGTTGTAAAGGCACTCTAGTTTTAAAGTTGAGGCAGCGCCATCTATTGACAATTCAGAACTAAAGTGTTGTTATTATGGTAACATTAAAGTTGAACGTCAGGTCATGGTTTCTTAATTGAAGAGGTTATGACACTCGTAACAGTTCCAATGCTATCGGCGCATACCGGAAGGAGTGCCAGATGTAGATGGCACTTCGAGCAATCTATGCTTCATTTATCAAATTTTTATGAATCATTTTGAATCATTTGTTTAAGATAAACCACTTAAAATTTATAACTAGTTGTGCTTTTAAATAAAGATCGATAACTTATATGCTTTATATGTTAATTTCTATAGTATATCTGATTATTTAGAGCAGACTTCGATGTTTTTCCATCTGGTGGTCAAAATAACAGCGGGATCGCTGTTAAGAAACCTTTTCGATTAAGAAACCATGGTCAGGTCATGGATCTCTTCCCAAAAGGGATAAACAGTATGCTATTTATCTCTAATTTATCTAATCCCTATTTGCCTGGAGCGCACCCCTGTCTAACTGTCTGTCTGTTACTCTGCATCTCCTAAACCACAGAATGAATTTTCTGGTTTTTCAAGCGGTTTTTATTACTCTTTACCGAAATAAAAGGTATCCTATGGATTTTCTGGGGTATGTTTTTTCTCTGTGCTAAACTTTGTCTAAAAATGTCGAGACATTCGGTGTAATAGCTCAAAAACATCCAAATAAAAGAACATTGAAAATTATTCCACGGGAACGCATTACCGTGATAAAATTATCCTATATGTTAATCCAGGACATGGTATTATAAAATGTGTGCCAAATTTCATCCAAATCTGTTCAGCTGTTTATGCTTGATTGAGTAACAAACATCTTCACAAACTTTCATATTTATTATATTGATAGGATATACACATTTAAAGCTGAAATTTCATCCAACTATAGGATAAAATTCAATTTAATGGAATAAATGTTTTCTATTTCTCAAAGTTTTGGGTTATACATGGGCTATCAAAAAATCCCTTTACCCGAAAAATATGTATATTCTCACAAGAGAGGACGTTTTGAGCATCATCTGTTAACTCATTTATTAAGCATAAGACAGGCAACGTTGCAGAAACACCAAAGGTAGAGAGATGAACTGAGTATCATCAAATCAATTTCTTTAATGGTGTTATGGTCATTTTTTTAGAACAACATGTAAGCGTTTCGTCTTTAGATGTCGCTAGCGATAAAGCGATGAATTAATACTATAGTTCATAATTCCAGCAGCAAAAGTCAATGGAAATGTTTCAACTCGACTGATATTGGAGGTCAAACTACTAATCGATTGAGAAACCGTGGCAATGGAGGAAAAAAAAAAAAAAGGACAACCTTGAAATTTAAAAAGATAAATGAAGACATTAATGTCAAAAGAAAAACAATTTTCTGTTAAAAGTGAGATCGTTGCCATCATTTTGTATTATTAAAAAAAAAGTTTTTTCCATAATTTGCATTTCTTGGCCAACAATCAATAATAGGGCAAATGTTATATTCTTCTGCAGAAGATAAAAACGTTAATAATGCTATTTTATAGATAAAAGTTGAATGATATGTTATACGCTTGTTTCTAATATACGCTTGTTTCTAATATGATATACGCTTGTTTCTAATACACTTCTGTTTCTATTAACTTCGTCGTCATAAGCAATAATGTTAATTAATTAAAAGTAGTAAATATATAAAACAAGTGTGTCACTATATATAACAGAAGTCAATTTGAAGATATTTTGAAATCTTTGGCTGAAATTGAAATACATATGTTATTTTTTTTTAAATACAATAAAGTTGAAAGTTATACTTATAAAACTTTCTTTTCTAACGACATCTATTAACTTCTTTTCGGAGCAAGGTTTCATGCAATTACATCTCTTGATAAATTGAGAATCGATCTTTGAAGAAAAAATTTGAGGAAAAAATTCAACGTAAAGTTTTCATTATTTTCTCATCGACGGATGTTTTGTGAGATTGAGGGGAGAAGTCTTTTTTTTCTTTTCCAAATCTCTTATGGAGGTGGAGTCTGACCTTAACAGCTGAAAGGGCTTAAAACTCAATAAATCCATCATTTATTAAAGTGTTTGAAGTATAAAAAAAAAAAAAAATCCGCAGCAAAGCTCATTACCTGGCAAAGAGGTGAAGGTGAAGCTCACGAACAGAGAAGATATGTTGCACTCACTATTCGAAGTAAAAAATATATGCAAAATATTAATATTTATAAACTCCATCCCCAAATTACGACTGAAATAATATTGAGATATTTAGCGAATTTCTATTCTACTTCCTTTTTAAATAAATAAAAATTATATTCAAGATGAAATATGAATTTCAGTGCATGCTTTATTTTTTGTTGTGTTTTTAAATTAATTTTTTGAGATTTGTAACCATTTACAGGATATAAATTTATTCTTGATTTGTTATTTGCTATGTACTGTTAGGTTCATTACATAAACTTAAACATTCTTAAATAAAGGGTGATCCAAAAGTCAGGAAAAACTTTAAAACACAATAATTCGCATACGAATGCAAAAATATTCTGTTTGCATAGATTAGAATTCTAGAATTGTTCGGCTGCGTTGCTGGATGACGGAAGGCACAGTGAACGTTTGTAAGCCGATAGTTAATCCGGCATCTTACTGCAGGAAAATGTGCGTAAACTGATGTCTGTAACGTGACAATGCCATCCGTTGGTCAAAAACCGAACAATTCTAGCATGAATTTTTTTTCCTGGAAAAAATTCGACTGCATTTCTAGTTTCTGTGCAAACAAAATCATTTTATCTGCATTTGTGTGAGAGTTATTAATTTTTAAAATTTTTCATGACTTTTGAATCAACCTGTATTACTCAAGCAAAAAAAACCCCTATTATAGGATTTGGTGAGTTTTCTATGGGCGAGGGGCTAGAACTATTTAAGATTCTTAAGACAATGTGAGCAGAAGAGAACCTCCTATAATAATAGCCTCTTCATTTAATAGTTCCACACATTCCAAGAGATTCAAATAGATCATGGTACTATGGCGAGGTGGAGAACGAAATTCTTCCCATCCCAGTAAATCCATTCTTGATAACTTAATCACGACATTCTATGATAAAATCCTAGGAAGATATCAAAGTTTAGGTGATCGAATATAAAATGACTATACCTTTTCTTCCTTAATGAATAATAAGAATTATTATAATAATTATTATTATTATTAATAATAAGAACATGGGGTGATAAGACTCGAAAAAACTGTTTCGAAAAGAGGTTATCCTTAATCAAAGTAAAGAGGATAATAGAGAATTATCCTGAAAGTGATAATGGAACTATCAGAAGACGGCTTATATAAAGAGAACGGGGATCTGCTCTGCCGATTGAGCTGATTTGTGGTTTCATGGAAGTCCATGTGGGCATATTGTAAAAGCTTGACGGTTCATGTCCGCGATAGCTCACTTGGTTAGAGCGGTTCCAGCGATAGGCATAGTCCCTGGTTCGAGTCCAGGTTGCAGAATTTTCCTTCCCTTTCCTATTTGTAGTGGACAGATAATTTAAAGGACTTCAGAAGAGCATTATCCTTAAGGCGGAAAAAAGATAGCTACAAACCACTTTACCAAGCGTTCTTTAGATCAGTAATATGTATCTATTTACATTTATACGAGCGTTGTTCAATACAAATACGTTTGGACTAAGCAGGCGCGAAGGTATCGCCTAGACAACGGAAAGCAGTTGTTTACGTAGTAGTGAGACCTCTGTCACACATACATTAGCTTCTTTCTAAGACTTGTGATTAAATTGGAAGATCGCATTCATGGTAGTAAAATCCGTCCAAAGGTAATCTGCGTGCTGTTATTCTACTAATACGATCAATAAGTTCGGAAACTGTGTGGCTGTGACGAGGCATATATGACGCGAGACTTGGTAAGGAGGAAGCGGCTCCGCAGTGCAGGGTTTTTCCAAACAGTGCGTGTCAATGAACTATATTTTTCGCGTTCATCGGAAGCAGAAATGGCGTTTGACAGAAACATTGAACATGTTGCAGCGGGTGTACGATGAGAGTGTAATGTGCTGTACAAAAGCGTTTTCTTGGTACTCCCGATGATGCAGGCTGCACTGGCCAAAATGGGAACGTCAACCCTTCCACACCCTTTCTCGTACTCATCCAATCTCGCCCCATGAGACTTTTACCTGTTCTCCCGTCTGAAAAATGAACTCAAAGGACGCCGTTTCAAGAGTGCATCTGAGGTTCAGGAAGCAGCAACGGTCGCCCTGAACACCATCTCCTTCAAAGGCTTCCAGGAATGTTTTCAGCAACTGTACTCGCGTTGGCAGAAGCGCATAGTTTCATAAGGAGGTACGTTGAAAGTGGTTGCGTGTAACACGTAATAACAATACAACATATCCATAAGGAAGGCCAGTCTTCGAACTTACTGATCGTACTAGTATTATAGGCTGCAGATGGGCGTCAGACAATTGAAATTTTTACAGAATGACAGTTGTATACGACGACCATAGTTATTCTCGACAAGGAAGGGAATCCAAGAAAGATTTGGCCCGTCCAGGACATACTCGTCGTGTGGCAGAATCAGATGACAACGTGAGATAGTTGTAAATTGCTTACAGTTCCAACTTATCCCCATACGATTTACATGTTTTGAGCACTCTAAAACAATATTTAAAAGGACGGCGGTTTAATTTCAACGCATTTTTGTTTGCTGTTACGCAATGATTCCTCCAACAACCGCAGGGATTTTACCAGATGGGTGCACCAATGGGGCTCATGCCTTCATGGAGATTTCTTTTAAATTCTTTGAAAAAAAATTGTTTCGCAGCCTCTAAACATGTTTCTGTTGAACAATTTTCGTAATATGGACATAAGATAGGAATTTTGGAACTCATTAAATTTTTTTTTACAATTGTTAAGTGACGGCAGATTTAATTTATGTTTTTCTTCAACCACTTTATCTTATAAAAGGAATTTTATATATGTTGAACAATGCTAAATTTGACCTGAACTACACTATTAATCGTAATGACATTAAAGTTCATGTTTAAAGTTATGCATTTAAAAAAAAGCACGCGTAAGCAATAAAAATCTTTTTTTTATTTTTTATTTTTTTATCTTTCAATACTTACTCTATGGAGACCCGCCTTGTTCATTACCTTACTTCAGATCAAGGAAATCAACTTTCGCGAATTCGCTACAACACTCATGTTGATTGCACATTACCAAGTTGCGGCTATTTAGGAAATTCAAAGAACTTAGGGAATAAATAAATAAATAAGAACAGTTATTATTAAAGATTCTGGTCAACATATAAGGAAATGGTCTTTTAATATCGGTAGAACTAAATTGCATATTAATAACAATTTAGGAGCAATATGCAACATTTTAAAAATATTAATTAATGTTTCATTTAAATTAATGGATTGAAAATAATATTTTCATTTTAAATAAAACAATTTTTTTACATCTTCAAACACAAACTTCAGTTTCTCCAAAGGAAATTATTATTATTATTTTTTTCGTTATTATTATGTTATCATAATAAAATGCATCCAGGAGACATCTATTGAATTCTTCGAATTATGTGATTTAATTTTTGTAATTTTTACGTTTTCCTGTAAAATAAAATTTCTCAGATTAATTATCGTATTTACAAAAATTTCAGATAAATTCAAAATGGGCAACTCTGCGATACACAAATTGCAACTTTATTTTTGTTTTACTCTGCAGATATCAAATGTTTTTTGCAACATTATAAAAAAATTTATATAATCTAGAAATTCATAAGAATTTTCTGAAATGTGGGACAGTATATGGCATTCCTTAATTTTGTTAATTTCCTATAATTATATTATTTTGATGAATTTTCCGAATTATATTACTTAATTTTAATCTTTGTTTTATATTATTCTATATAATAAATTAATTATAAAATAAAGTATTATATAAAATCCATGTATATTCGTTAGTCCATTTATCCCAAAGTACCAATATTGAGAAATACATTTACAAATAGATTTCAATTAGCAGCACAATCTTCAATGGCTAAATCTCTTTCGTGTAATTTGGATTGCGTCATCTTTTTACATTCCTTTATCATTCAATTGCCCAATTCGAATTCGGCATAAACCAACTAAAAATTAACCATTTGACATAGTATAAAATAATTACTTTTTGTCTTAAGTATTAATTTCCAACTAGTCGAACGAATGTAATTTCCGCAGAAGGACCTTCGACTCCGTAAATGCCGGTTTTGTCGTTCTCTAACGGTTGTGGCAGTAGAAGCGGCCTTGTTCATGTGACCATCCTTGAATCGCAGTGGTCATTGTTTCCTATAAATACCGGACCGACAATTCGATCCAGTATCAGTTCAATTCGACCCAACGTCTGGATTAAGAAAACCTTTCGTTATCCCACAACCAACCTAAACAAAACACCATGTCTGGCAAAATGGTAAGTGTAATATGAGAATACAAATTCTATCACTTTTAAACCTGCACTTTACACTGATAGTCTTTGAAATGGACAAAAAAGCATATAATTTTAATTGTTTCAGGTTCTCGTTTTCTTGGCTGCCTGCCTTTGCACCGCTTATGCCGGTTACACCGGTCTCGGCTACGCCGGTCACACCGGTCTCGGCTACGCCGGTCTTGGTTACAGCGGTCTTGGCTTAGGCTATGCCGCACCAGCTGTCCACTACGCTGCCGCCGCTCCTGCCGTCGCTGTTGCTGCCCCCGCCGTCCACTACGCTGCCCCCGCCGTGGTCTATGACAACACCCACTACTCCTACGGCTATCTCGGCCCCTACGGCAACGGTTTCGTCAGTGCTGCCCGCACCGGACCCCTTGCCTCTCATAGCTACAAATTCCACGCATAAACATTTTAAATTAAAGTAAGTAAAGATCCTCTTGAATTTTATATAATGTATAATATAAAATTAAAATATAATAAAAACCATTCTGATATCAAATTTTTTATTTTTTCCCATCTAGCAATTACCAAGAAAATGGTTTCGTATGCCGCGAAGGGAGAACGAAGGAAGGAATAATATCGGTCTCAGCACGTTCTTGTTTGAATTGAAAAACGCAAAAATAATTGTGATTGAAAAACAAAATAAAATTTTGCTTATTTATTGTTTTGTAAATTTGACGTTTCTCATTTCTATTCTGTAAATCACTGTAAAGTAAAATAAATTTTTTAACAAACAAAATTTCTTGTGTAAGTCTAATTCCTTCAATGGCACGAATCTCCGACTCTCATGAACGATGATAAATAAATTAGAATAAAATAGTAGCATTTGTAATAAAATAAAATATTTTTCATAAGTAAAAACACTAGCATATTTTAAAAACAAAGCTTTAATAAAATATAAAATTATTCGAATAAATTAAACAAAAAATTAATATTAATTTAATATTAATTTTAAAAGCATTCGTGATTAGTAATTTTTATCAATATGTAACCATAAAAAAATAACATTTGAACAAGAAAAATCTGTTCAGGCTTCTAATGGAGAATTTCTAATATTGTTTTCCAACCTTCAGTAACTCACCCAATTATACAAGAATAGATTATACTGTATTTCAAGATTAGTATGCAATTTAGGCCGAATTTGCAAAACGTTCTAAATGATATCAGAGTAGTTTTCATTAAAATGTAAAGATTGTATTAACCACAGTAAAGACAGCAGAGACATTGAATCATTAAACTGATGTAAAAACAGTAAGTTTTTGCAATACACTAATAACATAGAATAAATAATGTTATTCTGTGCTAATACTCTCTCTCTCTCTCTCTCTCTCTCTCTCTCTCTCTCTCTCTCTCTCTTATTCCTCTTTTACTTTTTCGGTGTTATGGATGTTAAATCATTGGGTCTATTGGAAATTTAGCATAGCAGGGGATCAACCTACTGAGGCTTTACTTGAATATTCCAAGCATATTAGTTAAAGGACAAACACAAACTTCATGACCTTAGTGGAATTCGAACTCGAGAGTGCCTTAGCGCTCTTGGAATTCCGCTCGAGAGTGGCATTAGCGCTCTCGGCCACTGAGCCGGCATATGCTAATATAAAAATTAAAAATAAGATTTAAATTAATGCCCATTTAATTCAAATTTTAAAAAAAAGTATTTAAAAACTATATCTACAAAAATTAATAAAAATATCAATAATTTTGCAGCATTATTCATGAGAGCAGATTATGCATGGGCGTAGCGAAGCTTAGGAAGACATGCAAGAAAGGATAAGCTGATAAGGGATAAGCCGATTTGCTTTAATGTCATCTCTATCCAGCCTCCAGAGATACCATTAAAGCATTATAACTCTCGATAAAGCATCCTGTATAGGTAAACGTCGATTTATGGCCATATTTGGAATCAGCCAAAAAGTCACACAAGTCGCACGTTAACCTTAACAGAACATTGGGTCAGGCAATAAACATTATATGAAGTGAATTTACATGATTATACTGTATGGACATTTACTAAAGTGTAAAAATCATAGTAATATACAGGCACAATGTAATGTAACCAAACTATCGCGTAGCATTATAACACAGCATAATCTTCAATACAGTGCTGGGCTTAAATTTTGGCTTTAAAATATAAAGACCACAGCTGTAAATACGAAATACGGTATCCGGTCGGGGCTTATTTGTATTTTTGCGTTCATTTGTAAAATGAATAGTGGAGACGGAATCATTCTCCATTTGGAATCCATTTACCAACCCATTTTGGTGGGTTATCTTACCTGTGTGCTTAGGTAACCGAATGAACTACCTCCGAATGAGCCTCGCATTGTTTTCAATGGCGCAATACAGATGGTGTGACACAGGGATTCAATGACAACTTCTTCCCTCTAGTGAGGGAAGTTGACAGTGCAGTAATGCGTTCAGAAGATACTGCAATCACTCATAGGCTCCGAGCGGTTGTAACTGATAAGCGCGCCAAGTGGCAGAATTGCGCAGTTTTTATTGGTATAAATTGTCCTAAATTGGTTTCCTAAATTGTCCTAAGTTGTCCTAAAGCGTTCTCTCGTTTTTAGATGCAATGCTCACTTTGATCGCGAACAGAATGGATTTTTAGAAGCACCCTCTAAAGATATTTTGCCTTTACATAAGTTAAACCATAATTCCGTGAGAGATAAACAGTTGAAAAACAAATGCAAAACAACGCACGGCTAAAGAGCAATGGCGTGAGAAAGATATCACGTGCATTGGAAACGGTTTTGTGTTAGAGACAGAAATAATGGGGAGATACATATTGATTAAACTTATAACACTAAATTTATTGATACTGATTACTATACACAGCTGTATCAGATTAAAGCTAGACTGGATGAGTAAACTTAACAATTGGACACTCTATGTTATCACACAGGAATATGACATCCATCTTGCTTCTAACGTTGCTTATGACTGAAGCACTAATTCACACTATACAATAAGAGAAAGCACCACTCTGCTGGAGCTTTTCGAAACCACACTTCATAGAGCGACTAGCTCTTTATTAACTTAGACAGATTTTTAGGAACACAAACACTACACACACTAATTGGCTTTAGAGCAGCTATGACAGATCTAGGATAATTCACTTAACACACTACTAGTAGCAATACTGAGGAGAAAGAATTCGTGGGTACGATACTCACAAACACACTTAATACGTAGACACCAACGATATGAAATGAGTAGATCGCTTATGTGGCCGCCATCTTTGGGGCAATTTGAAGGCGGCGAAAAGTGGAACTAATCTCTATTGTTAGTGTAGGCGCCATTACTGTGGTTGGCAGAACAACATCGCCAGCCAAAGCGCCATTACTATATATCCGCTTTGTTGCCAGCTGAGAAAGCCCCCCCCCCCCCCCACCAATGTCGTGCTTGTAGTCTGAAATTTCTTAAGCGACCTCAAATTTAGATGCTTTTTATTAAATGCGGTATATAATTTAAACAATAATTCTGGTATCAGTGAAACGACGGCAACATGGTTGAATATCGACATCTTTTATGTATCAACCAACTACGATATAAAAGATGAGCAGGATTTTTACATGAGAAAAGCATTTTAAGACGCAGAAAGATAAAAACACACCTGTGAAAGGTCACTGGTGAACCTTTAATATATCTATTACTACAATTTAAAGCTAGACAAGAAATCGGCATTGAGTTTTACTGTGTTTGTCTACGCTAGTACTAGTCTACGCAAACTTCAAACGTAAACATACGATGAAGGCCATTTTTTGCC
Organism: Rhysida immarginata; assembly: GCA_023313115.1. Classification (NCBI taxonomy): domain Eukaryota; kingdom Metazoa; phylum Arthropoda; class Chilopoda; order Scolopendromorpha; family Scolopendridae; genus Rhysida; species Rhysida immarginata. The sequence continues at coordinate 4,112,790 of JAHWFO010012390.1, read as the reverse complement.
AAACCAAAGCAATGGCCGACAGGCTTTCAAATGGGGACGCGTTGGTGGCGCTGAAAGCATCTCATGAGCGATCTACTCATTTCATATCGTTGGTAGACACCGAAAATTAAGTAGGCTTAATATTTAACCGTTCGCGACGAGACAATAAGCATTAGGCTTAATATTTAGTTGCTTCGTTAGCACTTAAATAAATTCGTTACTTTACTATAACTTGGTAGCTGCTTAGTCCTTCACTGGTTTGGTGAGTATTCTCCTCATTAAAAATTACAAAGGCTCCTTTTAATTATGGAAGTAATAACGAAAGTTCACCGTACTTGTTAAAGTTAATTATTGCGGTAATGGAGTCGGGTAATGAATAAGAACAATGAATGAATGGATAATGGCGCTTACCGTTCAAAGTCGTTTCGATACTTGTAAAGACTTTCATAATGTTCCATCCCTTGAATTGTTCTCAAGTCACTTGCTAAATATCCGCTCAGGCCGCACGGAAATATCCCATAGGTCAGGATTGTCGCGGAGCTCGCTAACTCCTCGTCCGTCAACGAACTTCCGTTATTCCAACGTAGATTCAACTGAAAATGTCTTAGCAGCAAAGTTTCTGTCTGAATCGCCTTTGGCATAGACAAAAATGTTCGTGGCCACCTACTCTGTTGTCCGCACTCATTATTTAATTCATTTAAATCACCTGAATCCCTTCGTCCGTCACTTTTTCCTTTACCCCTGTCTCCATGCGCCTTTACAGCTCCGTCGCCATCTTTGCTATTCCTTCTTCCTCTGTCTCGTTTCCGTTTCTCGTCCTCTCTCGTTAGGTGAGAGCCAGCGATGTGTTAGAAGAACTAGATCGGCGATTCCCCACCTCTCCTAACGCTAGCGGCTGTCCCAAATTGAAGGTTAAATCTTCTCCTATTCAAAATGGCGGAAAATGCCTCTCGGCCTATTGCATATGGTAGATTTCAAACATATTTAATCGAATAAAATTGAAATCGACATAATGAAATGAAATGTTGAATAAAAATTTCCCAAATGAATTAAAAATTTCTTAATACACCAAATAATTTACACCTGATAATAATTTAGAAATAATTTAGCCATGATTGTTGAAGTTTTCAAAATTTATGAAATTAATCAATTATATGTATTGTATAAAGGATTAAAAGATTGTATTTTTTATTCAGTCATTTTCTACTGTCTCCAGTTATAATTTTCACTGATGCTTAAACAGAATCGTTTTAGTCAGCAGATGCCTTGATAAGGTTTCTTAATGCAGCTTTAAACTCTACTGCTTTGCATATAACGGCATACGTATTTTGATATATGCTTCTGAAGAGTGTGATACATGGTTTTCTTTACCCACTCGATTCGTACAGTTTATATGCCACGCCGAAATTTGCCACATCTCAGCGGAAAGCCAATAAAAAATAAAATATATTTCGCCTCTGATGCCCGAGGACGACGGGGATTTTTTTTCAGGGGGAAAATCCTGAAATCAGGCACTTCCTTAGGAAGTGACGTAAAGTCGTTGTCCCGTGTAGTCGTTTGTCGGCTGCACGTTAAAGAATCCTTGCGAGCCAAAATTTGCGGCCCCTATAATGCCGTCCCGATATGACCATAATAGTTGAAAGGTACGTTAATACCAACCATATATATCAATTTCCAGTCGAGCCAATTCGCCTTACTGTAGCAGGAACCTCCGTGCGTGAATCGTGAATCGTTTCCCCTAAACAAAATGGCGCTACAACTCTTCAAATTTGGACGGAAACGGAAGTACAAGACGCCGATCTAGTTCTTCTCATGGATGAAGAAGACATGAATGCAACACTCTAACTGTTTCAATGCTTTCAAAAATGAGCCAAGCAACAGCAACGCTCCGAACGGCTGGCATCCGAACTGTTACCCATAATTCAACGCGCAAACCATGCTTTCCAGGCAGCCTACCTATTCGTTATCTGGGTTATTTAATATTTTTACAAGATTTTATTTTTCTTCTCGTCTCTTGTCAAGACTAAAATAAATCTTTATTCACTTTGATCGATAAAATAACATACAAGTGAATAAAGCTTTATTTTAATCTTGGCAAGAGGCGAGAACAAAAATAAAATCTTGTGAAAAAATTAAATAAATTAAAAAAATATATATTTTTTAATCTGTTTTATCTAATATTTTATTTATTAATATTTTTATTTATTTTTATATTTTAATAATTTATTTATATTTTGTTATTTTTTTACTATTTTATATAATTATTATTTTACCAGTACATTATTCAGCCCAAGATTCTTATTGTTTTGTTAAAGTTAAAAGATATTGGATTAGAAGTTAAATTTTATTTAGCAATCTATGCCAAGTCATGTTTTGCTGAAATTCTATGTTTAGAAACAAGCACACACTACAACACAAATAAAGAAAGAAACTCTAGTTTATTTGAAAAAAAACATAATAAATAAGCATATGTACAGCTAGTAGTGTATTTTTTTTACCCTACATAAAATAACAGTTATTTTACAATGTGTATATATGAAAGAAAAATGACTTATGGAACAAAAATCTTGTAACAGAACAGCAAACAAGATTAAAAGAGTACAGGTAGATCATAAAAAAGAGAACAAGCATGATCCAAAAAAAGTTGAACTGGCCCTTTAATGTAGGAATATACAAGGAAAATAACAGCAACATGTTCATATTATCTGCAATAAAATTAAACGAGTAATTAACATTATTTTATGCTATTGTCAGACAGTTCAATAAAACAGCATACATGTATATTCTTCAAGCAAATGCACATATTAAATGTTTCTTAACGATATTTACAAAAGCAAAATTAAGAATTGGAGTAATATGTATGAGCTTCGTCCAAGATGCAACTTAGCGTAAAAATACATGTATCTTAATTTCCGATTAACATATTATTTCCATCATTAATTAAAAGGTGATTATAAAAATTCAATAAACAATTTGTTTTAATTTAAAATATTTAAGAATTCATGAATAAAATTCTGTTTAATATTTTAAATTAAAACAAAGTGCTCATTACATGAGTCGATTTTTTGAATTTCAGGAGCAGAGAGTTAATGTGAAAAAAAACTATAGGCCTATTATTGTTGGTTGTATGCTCAAGCATATTTGAATAACAAAAGAGCTTGAATGACTAACGCTATGAAAACCTTTCCAATTTTAAAGTATGCGCCTTCAAATTTGAATGTGGTTTAATAAAATTCTGTCTGTGTAATAATCTAAATTAAAATTAATATATCACGAACACTTTGAAATTAAACGGAACTTAAATGTTTAACGCAATAGCTATAGGCCTATACATTTCAACTGCGAAGTATACACTTTCACATTTGAAAATTCATAAATAAAATTTACTTAATAATAGTTCACCAAAGTAACGTTTACTTAATATTGATACTATGCGAATGTAGTTTACTGTAATGATGTGAATAATTATTGCGGAACTTCTACCTTTGATTCCCTGAAGACATGAATGAAAGCTGTTTGAAAATTGAAAGACCGTTGTATGACAGAAAGAGCCGTTTATCTGCGTTTTAGTTTCGTCTCAATGGTTTCGATCTCTAAAACGTAGTTCGGATGCCAACCACCCCGCCGGAAGTTCATGTTCAGAGTGAGAGTGTCGCATCCATATCAGGGAAGAATTACAATGGGAAGCGAAGCTCAGGGGATTTAGTGAAATCGGATGTAATTAGCGATCCAAGCGGCCAGGCCGCTTCGACTTTAATCGAAACTGAGCCTTAGATGAAAAATACAGTTTTAAATAAGTGACTGCATACTAACTAAATTATTAGGTGAACATAAAATTCCAAGATTGGAGCAGTTATTTTCTACTCTCTCTAATCTAGCCTTCTTTAGATAAAATTGTATTTGTATCTAAATTTCCTACAAGGTGATTGGTTTTCTTCAAAGAGCCGTTTCCGCGCGGCGCATTCATGGCAGTTGTTCTTCTATTCAACGAATGTCATCAGCGATTCCAGCAACTAAGTGCCCGATTTTATTTTTTTCTCAGACAAGTCAAGACAGGCGGTGCCAGATTGTGCTGCATTGACACGTTACAACTCAGAACAGAACAAGAACACATTAGGAATATGAAGAGATACGCACGCCCAACGTTAAATGAACGGAATAAAATAGTATTTACGAGAGGGTGGTCAAAAGAACAGCACGGGTGGGGAGGGGGATAGGAGAAGCCTGTGGAACAGCACCATGAAGGCCGGAGGGAGGTTTTATCAACAGCGGAAGTTCCCTTCCTTAGCGGCCTGGCCGTTGGAGACCAGTGGCGCTGTTTCGATTTCACTTGAATAGCATTGGAACTGTTACGACCTGCGCTTCCCGTTCTTCCTCTTCCCTGTCCATATCTTCTTCATCCATGGTTCTTCTAACACATCACTGGTGAGAGCTCCCTTGCTCTTCTCTTCGGTGATGACGGGCGTTCTCATCTGACGTCACGGTCGTTCGCGAAGGATATACGTATCTCGTTTTGTATTGCTTGCGGACGGTCCGTGACAAAAGATATGGGATGAACAATTGATGATTAACATTTAAATTACAGTCTGCGTAATTAGAATTACTTAAAATATCCAAATGCGCATGGAGTTGCCCCATTATAGATATATAAAAAAGTCCCGTCACCTTATAGCTCAATATCTGTGTATAAACAAAAAAAATGCGTAAAACTTATTCCGAACAAGTATTCACATTCCTTTATCCAAATAATAAGGATGCAAAAGAATTAAGATAAGTTATTATTCTATGCCAGAATGAACAACATCTTTAAATTACCTTATTTCAACAGAACCCATTCTGAAACGTTTAAAAATTATTTGATATCAAATCTAAGATTGCAAGGGCTTGTCGACATATCAGATATTTATTTGAAATTATTAACCCTTTTGGATCGTTCCTTTATTCTTCTAAGATTGAATAAATAACACGTATTCTTTAAAGGCTGACTTAGAAATGGGTAATGAGGGATTTTTATTTTACGCTATACCTTATGTGTTTAGTTTATTAATAAGAATAAGAAAGAAAATAGCGGCATGAGCTGAAGGTTCCTGGTTCGAATCCAAGCTGTGGAATTTTCTTTTCTATTTTTCATTAATACGTATTCTGTTAAAGACTTAAATATTTAACAAATTTTTCTTACAAATTTTAACACATTTAGCCTTATTTATTATTTTAATATATTAAACCCATCATGTAATGAAAATTTCTTAAAGTTTATATACAATTTATCAAGAAATATCACTTTCATTTATACATTATACATTAACAAAGTTCCGTCTTTGACAGTTTTTCCATTATTGATTTTTCGTAAGGTACCCACACACGACCATCCCGGCTTGCTGCCAAGCCATTCAGTTCGACTGATCATTCCAAAAATGAACGTTTGTGGGGCAATCATTCCAAAACTGATGGCTTGTCATTCCCGGAATGCCAAGTTCATTTGATTTTGGCTTGTCATTCATGGCATGATAAAGCAAAACACTGATTGTGTGTGGCGCTATTCATTCCCGGAACGACATGCGCATGCACACTGATTGGCTCAAAACACGTATGCAGCAGGAAGTGTCAGTTGCATTTTGATATAACAGGAGCAACTAGGGATACAAGTTCTCGAAAACTTGTGGAACTCATCCGTAGGTAGTTCAGGAAGTCATCCTTTGCATTAGCTTCGAGTTCACCCAGAAGATTTACATCAGAATATTTCTTTCTTTCTTTCTTGCAACCAGCGTTTAGACCAAATGCTCTTTTTCATTTTAGGCCTATCATCGTCCTCGGCAAGCAGCATTGCCATAGCAGTTGCTGCAGACTTCTTCATAATGTAAATTCACTGCACCATCACTGCACAGCAGCCATTGGCGAATGAATTCGTTCAACAAAATGCAATCAAGTTCCCATGGAATGACAGTTTCGCCATGGCTCGTGTGTGATGAATTATCAAGCATGGAGTGACAGTTATGGAATGGCAAGCATGGCAGCAAGCCGGGCATGATCGGGTGTGGGCGCCTTTAATTTTTATGTATTTTATGTATTTTTGTTGACTGAACATTTAAACCTTTAAACTTGTCCTAAAGTTGAATTTTCTTGGGGGAGGCCTGGTGGGTTTTCACTGAAACACAACTTCTGTGAAGTTAAGTCAACATCAGGCACGGCTAGTCACTGGATGGGCAACTCATCAGTGACTCACGGTCTTCACCCCCCCCCCTCCCCGGCTGTCGTTAATCCAGGTCCATCCAGGAACCCAACTCGTTGGCCTCAGGTCATACAGGCTATGGATGGACGTATTGGATTAACATAAATAATAAAAAAAATATAAATAAAAATTTACAAAAAAAAAATGCGGATAGAAAAAGAAAGTTATTCTCTTTTTATTATTAATCATGTAGATGTCCATTTTAATTCATTATATAGGCGGTCCGTTTTGTTTTGTTCGTTATAATAAGGAGTGTTACATTAAATCGTTGCAATTTGCCGTTATATCGAGCTTGACCAGAGTGTCCCTAAAGTCTGGGTGTCTATCTATGGGTGTCCCTAAAAGGCACGTAAAATTTTCAAAAATATTTTATTTAATATTTGAATATTAACAAATAACATCATTTATATAAAATCAGCGATGGTGGACTATGTCACAAAAAAGAAAAAATCTAACAATGGGTTATCAAACAATGGGTTATTTCCGATTATACAATCGGGTGGGTTCGCTTCTAGTCTCCAATATGTTTTCAACTGTGATGTGAAAGATCCACGTAAACTCGATGCAATAACTGCATACTGCTGTCAATATGAGCACATGATTTTTGCCTATGCGTCCAGCCCTGTATAATTATAAATACTTCACAGTCTATATTCATTTATTCTTTTTTATATAACCAAAGAACTGTGAATTATGACTGCAAACAAATTGAATGAAACCTTTGTACTGCATTATATTAGGGTGGGAATTATTTTAGCTATAATTTTATTTTATTGTTGTGTATCTTACAGTTTGATGAAGATGACGAATATAAATGAAGTGAATAGGGCTTATAATTCATTTTAACCGTTTATATTAAAATTTATTTGAAAAGTTTTATAGGATTAGCATATTTCATATAATAAAAACGAATATTTTAAGCAAAAAAAATGGAAATTTTGAAAATTAAAATATAAAGTAACACATGGAAATTATTCAATGCGAAAATTCGAGAATTTCTAAAAGATTTAAATGAAAACTCGTGGAAAATTCAGAAAAATATTTAATTTTAAGCACAATAAGGAGAAAGGATGAAAGTAAATGATGATTGAATTTTTGGATGCTTTTCCAAAATAGTTCTATGTAGTGTCTCATTTTTACATTCAGTGTTGGTGAAGATTGTAAAATTTCATGTTTCCTTGCACAATTTTCACATTTATTTATTTATTTTTTTATTTATTTTTTTTTTTTACCTTATTGCGTTTTTTTTTTGTTTTTTTATTTATTTAGGTATAATAAGGCTTATCGATGTATCTCGAAAGAGTAATGAATGCTCACAAGAGACAAGATACATCGAAATTAAACACATAATTGGGAAAAAAATAAAATTGTTTCTATAAACGAAAATTATTACAGATGTACATGATAATACTATTTTGAATCATTAAATTTTTCTTTTTTTTTACAATACAAATAATTATTTTTATACTATACAAATATTTTTTAATATGTTTGTTAGTTTTTAATATTTTTAAAGAAATTTGAATACAAAGGATATATAAAAATACATAAAAACATAAAATTATCTTTTTATATACAATATAAAACTTTATATGAAAAATATTGGTGAAAAAAATCAAAAATTATTAAAATCTATACGGCTATTTAACCAGCACTTAATTTTCCTCTTAATAATATATACATTTTTTTTATTACAGTCTTTAATATCATTTGGCATTAAATTGTACATACGGATACTCATATAATCTATTTGATGACAAGCGAAGGAATGTTTCACTCTTGGGATGTCAATACATTGCTGTGCGTTTCTCAATGCGTTATTGAATAGTTCTGTATTTTGGTTTATTTTCATGATAAAATTTTTGTGAATATCTTCCTAAAGAGTTTAAGTATAATTTTTGTAAATCTAAAATTTCTGGGTTTGGAGTTTTTTGGAAATTGCTAACAGTAGATTTTTGTAAGGCTCTAAGTGGTTTTAAATAGGTTGTATAAGTTCCTCCCCATATAACAATCATATACTGTAAAACGGATTGAAATAAAGCCATGTATATATTTTTAATCATAGAATGATTAAGAATTGCATGCAGCGTTCTAATTGTAACTGTAATGGATTTAAGTCGTTGATAAAGATTAATAATTTGCTGGCTCCAATTTAGTTTGTAAAATCTTGAAATGTTAAATTAAAGGATCTTAAAGGAACGAAGTTATTTAGACCAAATACTTCAGATTGAAAATAATTATAGCGCTACGTGTGTTGACGGCCAGAAATTTTGATAAAATGTGACGATAAAATATAAAATTGAAAGGTCGATCAGAAGTATTTGACCTCTTAAAGCGCTTCTCCTTCACAATGGCCATGCGACCGTCCTTGCCTAGGTGGCCATCCTTGAATTGAACGAACGATTGACGACAGCGGTCAATTGCGCCTTCTCCCTATAAATATCGAGTCCGACAATTGATCAACTATCAGTTCCAACTTTCTTACAATTTGGATTAAGAACCGAAACAGTTCGATCTTCCCAACCTCACAGAAAATGTCTGGCAAATTGGTAAGTTATTTCCCTTTATCCTTCAGTTCGCTGGAGAGAAAGTGAAATTCGCTAGAATCCTATACTGTTGACAGAAGCTAATCTCTATGGTTTTAATCTTTATCGTTGAATAGGTTCTCGTTTTCTTGGCTGCCTGCCTTTGCACTGCTTACGCCGGTTACACTGGTCTCGGCCTCGGCTATGCCGCCGCCCCAGCTGTCCACTACGCCGCTGCCCCTGCCGTCCACTACGCTGCCGCCGCTCCTGCTGTCGCTGTTGCTGCCCCCGCCGTCCACTACGCTGCTCCCGCCGTCCTCTATGACAACACCCACTACTCCTACGGCTATCTCGGCCCCTACGGCAATGGTTTCGTCAGTGCTGCCCGCACCGGACCTATTGCCTCCCACACATACAAATTCCACGCATAAATTTAATATTAACTTCTAATATATATACATAAGTAAGTCGACAAATTTGCCTGTTATCTGACTGTACATGGTGTTAGTTTTAACTCCGTTTAGAAAATATAATATGTATTTTTGATTATTTAATAATGAGAAATGTGTAAATGTTCAATTTCGCAAGAACATCTTTGACATAAAAGAAAGCTAGCACCAAGAACCCCGTTTATTTTTGTATTTTCATTATCTTATGTCTTATATTTTAATGATTTTTTTTTCTTATTTTACAGAAAAGCCAAAATAAAAACGACAGAGAACGATAGTCCAGAAACAACAGAATTAATTGAGAAATTAAATTTTTAGCACGTGAATTGGATAATACAAAAAAAAAAAACGGGGGGGGGGGCCATTTCATTGACTACCAAATGGCTATTTATTCTTATTTCATTTTTATAAAATATTAAAATGTAAATAAATACTTACTTATCAAATTGTTCTCGTTCATATTGTCCATTATTCACTAGACGACTTTGCGTTAACTTTTAGAAAAGTCAAACAATTTTTACAAATGACGAAAAAATTAGCCCAAAAAAAAAAATAAAAAACTTTTCTAGCACGTACAGATTTCTTGTTTTCCAATGAAACATTTTAATATTATTCAGAGTTTGTGGTCTGATAAATTTCCTTATGGCCCGAAAATATAGTTTACTTTAATAATTCTGAAATGAAAAATAATGTTAGAAAACTATTTGTAAATAAGTCATTAAGAATATCTAGAATACGCTAAAAAAAGATGGAAATAATAACACGATATTAGATTAATGATGTTAAAAATTTTAAATAATCTAAAATGGATAAGAATAACCATCTTTTACACAAAATATCTTCATTCAGCGTAGAGCAATCGAGTTTAAGTTACTTCCCAAAGTTGGTTGGGAAGAACAGGAACATGCCATTTCTGTAAAATGTTAATTAGCGAACAGAAAAAAATTGCAATGAAATATTCATTAAAAGTAGATAATTATTTTATTATCTTTTTATTATTATTAAAAAAAAAACTGCGGATGAATCATGTGATTTAGACGTTTTCCATTTCATTAATGAAGGATTGTTAGCATTTAAAAAACGTATAAAAAGCATTATAATTATATGAGTTTTTCTTCTGAATATACAACGAATGTGTGAAGTTAGCTCGACAAATGTGCGAAAAAATTTGTTTGAGTCAAGTGTAAATATTAACACGCGTTGAAATGAAGTTCGAGATGGATTTGTGAAAATAAAAGATAATGAATTTTCTATAATGAGTAATTTGAGAAAAGGAAAGGATTTATATGTGGAGAAAAGGAAATGTATTTGATGTTCGCGAAGAAGAAGGAACTAAAATACAGGGTGATTCAAAAGTTACTGGGCAGTAGCAACACCCCCTAGAAAGATCTTTCTAGGGGTGTTGGCAGTAGTGCATGGAAACGTGTATCTTGTGCCGAACTGAAGATCTCAGAAACAAAAGAGAATTCAACTCAAAATCAAGCTTTGCATGCAAAAAACACAAAAGAACTTGATTGTTGCTCTACTTCGCGCCGAACTAAGATCTCAGAAAGAGAAGAGACTCAAATTCCGACCAGCCACTGCACATTTTTTGGATCACTCCTTATTAGCTTCTTGTAAACGTGAAACTATTGTTAATAAAGCCATCAAATAAAATATAAATAAAGGTTAACAAAAAAAAAGCAATTAAAAGATTCTATTAAAAATTAAATCAAATTTCTTTTAAAGATCTCAACAGTTAGAAACTGCATTTCTGGTAAAAATGGAAATTGTGGATACAATCTCATCTGTGCAGTTATCCACTTCAGTAATAAAGAAAGAGATATGTCTAAAATTAATTTTCCCCTTTAATCATCAAAAAGAAAGTACGGAGAAGAAGGAAGTTTGTTATCTGCTATTTATAACTTATAAGTAAATGAAAAATAAGATCCTAATTCATTTTTTCTAAATAGCATTTAAAAATTTTTATTAAAAAAACAAGGGAACAAACTAAAGAAAATCTCATTGCTGAAGAAAAATATTTCTTTAGATGTTGTCAACGACATAAATTGTTTATTTACCAAAACTCTACTATTACAAGTAAAAATCACCGGCTCTTTTTTTCCCCTACAGATTAAATCTATAAATTGGTTATTAGAAGCCCTTTTTAAAATTTTATGAATATTTTACCCAGTTCTCATTCTGATCTTTTAACATCTTGAATCCATTTTTCTCGCTTTAATTTATGACATTTCTCATTTGGATAGGAATATAACATTTTTCCTTCTGTGTTATTATGTGTATTACTGCACCCAAACACACAACAATTTGTATTTGAACGTTTTATTAACCAGCATTGATGAGCAAAACAGTACAAAACATAAAACCTCGCTTACGGTCACTCCCACAAAGAATTTTTTGAAATCGTCACCAGGTAGCATTGTTCGCAACTTCTCACTAGAGTCACTGTATAAGAAGAGTACCGCAATTAACCAGGGTCCGCCATTTTAGGCTTAAGTTCTAATAGCGGTAACGAGATACAATATATGTATTGCAGCAGGAACGAGACATAATAATGTATTCTATCTCTTCGATTACGATTATTATAAATTTATAATAATAATAATGTTATAATTATCATTAAATAGGCTTAATCAGCCCAAATTTCTAGAATTAAATTTAATTAAAAACTTTGCATAAACCTTTCTGGATTCCCTTCTAATCAATGCATTTTGCGTGTAAAGAGTGTATGAAATTAGAAATAATTAAACAAGAAAATAAATTGAAGATTAAAAAAAAAATTATAATTTATTATTATAAATAATCCATTCCACAATTCGTTATTTTTTTATTAACAATTTTCACATGAGATTTTAAAAAAACAATTTGGGAGAATTTATTAAAAAAGAAAGTACAAAATTTTATTCCCTGGAAAATTGCAAATAAGTAAACAAGAAAATACTTTTAATATAAAAAAATATAATTTATTATTATAAACAATCCATTTAACAATTCACTATTTTTTGGAAACAAATTTCACACGAGATTTTAAAAAAGTAAATGGAGAGCATTTATTAAAAAAATAAAGTATACAATTTTATTTCCTGAAAAAAAGTTCTATGTAGATATTCTTCCTAAAATATTTTATTCAATGCAATCTTTTAATAAAGGGGTAAAATATTTAGGTATACAATTTCTTTTTAACATTTACAGACTCCTGAATACCTCATTATTAAATTTTTAATAAAGTGTGCCAATTTTAACATAAATGAATATGCTAAAGCAAAAGCATTTAAAAATATCAAAATATTTATCAAAAATTTCTTATTTCTAAATATTTATTATACTTTCTAATTGTAAACACATTAAAGAGCCCAATGAAGAATGAAATAATCTGCACATAATTCATGCAAGAAAGAGCTTGATGTAAAACAAAATTACTAATAAAATTCATTAAGAGAAAATCTTATTAAAAATACAAAAACAACTTTCCATTTTATTACACCATATGATAAACCATGCTTATTTAATATAGGTATTATACATAATGAAAAATTATTTCTGTTGGAACAGAATTATGGCAACTACATCATTGTACATATCATAGATAATGCTGCATCTGAAATATAATGAATGCTTTAATTTACAGTATATCGAGTGACATACAGCACTGAGGCATTTTTATAATATAAAACTGGATATAAAATGTTGATATCAACAGCAAATGCGACTACTCATCAAAAGCGTAACTGTAGCTGTACATGCTCATAAGCCCATAATGGCGGCAGAGGGTCACGTGATAGGTTACAACCAATCAGCTTTCAGGACTGGCGGCAAATGCTGGGATAATCAGTTGCGGTACTCTTCTTATACAGTGACTCTACTTCTCACTAGAGTCTCTTTATACAGGGACTCTACTTCTCACTAGGGTGCCTGTAAGTAAAGTCCCTTTTCACTTTAGAGACTCGTACTTCTCATTCACTGCCGACTAAGGCAGTTATAATCATCGAGGTCGGCAGTGTTCTCATTAAAGTGCTTTACTTCTAGTGCTTTAATTCTTTTCTCCTAATCTAGTGCTTTACTTCTCACACTCTATACGGTAAATTTTTTGTTAAACGTCTGTTCTTTTGCAGAGGTTAATCTTTTATTAAAATCTCCATTTTATTATTATGAATTTATATGATTTAAATCAAACTATGCGATTGCATTTAGTCGAAGATTTTTGACATTGGTTTAACCTTTATAATCCACATATGGCCATTAAAAAAACCACTATATTCACTATATTCTGTCTGTAAATTCTGTCTGTAATAAATGTTTCACTGTATCTATTTTTTAATGAATATTTTATTGTACTTATTTTCTGTGACTAATGAACACAATTGGATGACTGGTAATATTTTTTTACATCGCTTAGTATCTTTTAAAAGTTCAGGGCCGCCAGAATATTCACTTAACCAAAACAGCAATAGAAAAATAAATTTATTTAGGGCGTCCCTCAATGAAACAGAACATTACGTGAATGTGAACTCGCAGATAACTTCCCATTCGTGTCTTATATTGTGATTGGATCCCAGTCAATTAAGCCCTCTTAAAGGTTTGATAAAATTCGCTTTAAAAATGTAATTAGCAAATTATTAGCAGAAATCAAAGCAAAAAACAAATAAACAATGAAGTCAAAGTTGATAACTTTTTAAATTTCGTGAAATGTAAAACCCGTTGTTGGATTTGCGTTAGAGCCATTTTCGATACGCACTGAAGACTGGGAAAACCATTATTTTGGTTGCAAACAAGCAAAAGTAAATAAATGTTAATATTTATTATAAGAATTAATATCTTAAAATATGTTTATTGTAAAAGTCGCATTTCTTGTTTTCCGGTTTGTTCTTGCAATCAATATCTATCACAAGCAAACACAACAAATGAGAATCAAATAATAAAACATGGACATAGATTTTGAAAATAACTAAGTCTTTTCAAGCCATTAAGTGTTGCAGCAACGGGGAATTCAATAATTAGGATTTCAACGATTATAAAATTATTCCCTAACTTCACCATTTATATTGTAAGATTTCTAAATACTAATCTAACCTTATCTGAGTTTTTGTGCATACTTAATTTATTTAATTTTTAATTTAATGTAGTAAAAGAAACCTGTTAACTTATTTACTTTTTTAAATTATTTAATAGCTTTATTTGTAGCTCTGTGATATCTACATAGCATTCCAGCACTCCTATCTATGGTTCCGTTTTATCTCACTAGAGGGAACGTGAGAAAGTTACAATTATAAAGTTACAACTATAAAGTTTTTTATATTTCACTAGAGGGAAAGTAGCTATTTCGTTCAACTATTTCGTACCTTCATCTGTTCTTAGTTCAACTTAAAAATGTTTCAAATACAAATTAATTGTAAAATTAATTTTATCTTTTAAGCTTAAAATAAATATATTCTCATTTTTTATATTGATAACAAAGCGATATAACTATTTATGTCAGTGAATCATTTATTATTAATATATATAAATAATTTAGATTCTTGTTAATGAGGTTGCAATTGTATTTTTAGAATAGTCTAGCAGTAGAAATAGCTTTAATTAAATAGGCCAACAACTTAAAGAATTAGACATAAAGAAACAGACTAATAAACTGGTTAGTATAATTAAATTAGTACATTAAGTTTAAATTTAAGTAAATAGGGTAAGTGTAAATTTTAAACAGGTTAATATTAATTATTAGAAATTTGTAATTAGAAAGCTTTCGAAACGGTTAAAATAGCAAGTATACTTACAGTTTATTTAGGATATAATTAATAATTTATTTATTTTAAATCCTTGGGATAATTTATGATTTCCTTTGGGAGACATTTATTTAATCCTTCATATTTAAATTTAAACAGCCAAGGGCAAATACTTTAGCTTCTGTTGCAGCTATCCGCACGCAATCAAATGACTCATGGAGACTACCACAGTATAACAAATACAGTATACAATATATACTGTGTTATATTGTGCTATATTTGTGTTATACTGTGGGTATTTAATTTTTATGTATGTAAGTGCATTACTTTCAAAGGTAGAAGCTTCATGAAAATTTATTAAATCATTCGAGTGTTTAAAAAAAAAATCTCCTTGCGGGATACTTAATTTTTTTGAGATTTAAAAAAATTTAATTTATGTTTATACTCTAAAACTGGGCTTATGAAATTTAATTTAACTTGGAACAAAATAAACTCTATTAAAACAGGATGCGAGACAAAACATAACATGATGTTTCACGTACTTAATCTACATGTATTTTAATTCAGTTCAAACTTTTGAGTTGGTACTCTCTTAACTTATCTTTCATATTTTAGGAAATTACTTTCTTACTTTTCGAATGTTCAGCGTTTCTGGAATCAAATGAATGCAAGTTATTTACTTTATCTTTTGAAAGGAATTGTTTATAGTATAGAAAAATTCTAGTTAATATTAAGTGCATGTATACGAATATTAATTCGGAGACGATAATGCTTTATATCAGGACTAGTGATTATATCTTTGACTTGAAATGAATACTCTTGTTCAGAGGTACAAGTCCATGCTTACAATCTATTAAAGATTAAATGCTGAATTAGTATATTTCTTTATTGGCTTTATAATTGATCGCAAGTTATGAAACCTCAACACGATAGTTTCATGCAATAAATACGTAACAAGGAGATTTTTCTTTCCACCACCAAGCTTTATTTGTAAAAATAATATTTGTTAATTAAACATGATCAAGATATTAAATTCAGCAAACCAATTTTATTACATTAATCTCTGCAAATAATAATTAATTCTATGCGATACAATTTGCTTTAAAATATTTGACAAACAAAATTAATTGACAAGATGTTCATAAATCACAATTGTTTTTAATAAATGTACAAATAAACATCTGGCTATATTAATAATCACATTAATGTATACAGACTGCTATAGGGACTATTGTATAGCAACCGGTATCAGACTGAACGCTCCTCACTGAACAGTCCCAAAGGGCCCCACCAAATGAGATTAATAACCAAATGAATGATAATTTATAAATAAGTGGAACATCGATGACCACTAGTTTAAGGAAACAAGTGCCAGATTACATAGTTTCATTTTTCATCTTTCCAATTTTATGATTATTGCTTATTTATATTTGAAAAATTGCCATATTGCCTTGCCAACTTCTTGAGCTTCAATTTTTATTTCCCAATCTCGAACCGATACACCTACAATATGTAAAGGGCCGATTCCAACTGCCGTTGTCTTCACACCGACACCCCACGTACTGTTCCAAAATTAGACACTGGGTTGAGCATTTTCTATTACATTCTTCCAAGTCAATCATCCAAAACCATTTATCAGTTAAGCATGCATTTACATACAGTAACATAATTAAAATTTTAAGCATTTTGTAAAACAAATATATCAGAATTTTTTATTCTTTTTGAAATAACACAACTTAGTTTGACGAATTTTTACACTTCAGATTTCAAATTGCAAACAGGTGATTGAAGCAAGTTCTTAAATTCTTGCCTCCGGATGAACGATATTGTATCGAATTCGGCCTTATTCCGTCAAATCTAAAATTGAAAAATAATGATTGATTTCGATATTTATAGCAAGTTAACATTTTCAATTGAAAACTTACAATCGAGAAAAAGCAAATTTATTTCTATGGCAGCAAATGCGTTTTGCTTATTTCTTCTTTGACATCCAAAAAGTGACTACAGAAAATTTGACCACTTCCTGTAGAAGAAATTAAACAGCTGAGGCAGATGTAGTAATAAGTTGAAAAATGTAAATGCAATATAAAGAATGATATAACAGTACAATCATTCTTATTGTAATTCGCAATCCAAAGATGTTGAATTCATTATTGTATAAATCTTAAACTATCTTATTTTTTACGGGATGTTAAATAATTTATTAAATAAGAAAAATGATGAACTCTTGAGAATTGGTGAAAATGCCAATCTTGTTTTCACTATTGAAAATGCTTAAAATATTGTATAAACATGGAAAAAGAATTGCGTAATCATCAACCCTGGAAAAAATTTTTCTTAACGGTACTGATTTTTTAAGAAACACGACTGTACACAACACACACAAAATTTAAATAAGTTGGCACTAATGACATATTTTTTAAAAGTCCATAGCAAAAAAAATCGACACGGAAAATTTCTCTTCCATATTAAATTAGAATCGGAACCTTTACCTTAGTCTCAATCGTGAATGATTATTTTTCTAACGGTTTTTACTTTTTAAAAATGCTAATGCAGAGCTCTACATGTTATTGACACAGAAAACTGATCTGTGTTGAAGCTGCTTTTTTCCGGTATCAAGGAAGCTACTGAGCAGAGCCAACCTTGCTGAGGCCGATGTGACACGGATTCACATCTGACCTTAAGAAGATTGACCACGTATATAAATGAGCCGGCTCAGGAGCACTAAAGCACAAGCACACCCTATTCACTCGATTGGACTATAGCAGTCTTTTCCAATTCCACACAACTTCAATGTTTACGAAATTGGTAAGACAGTGTTTAGAATTTAACTTCCGTCATTCTAAGTTTTTTCCTGTAGCATAAATGTTTCTAATTAAATATTAAATTAAATTTTCCAGTGTGTTTTCACTGTTGCTGTTTGTTTGTGTACTGTCGATGCCGGTAGATTGAAAACCTCGAAGAAGAAAGCCTCGGCTGCGAAAACTACAGCTCCCAAGACGACGACTCCACCATCTTCGTCTGTCGTATACGTTGCCTCGTTCTCTGCCCCCGTGAAAAGTGACCGTGTTTCTACTTATTCGAAGTACAATAAGTATTATTCCTATCCCTTGGATGTTGATGAAACTTACTATTCTTACGGCTATTTGAATCCAGCCGCTCGTGGTCACGTAAAAGCCGAACAGTTAGGATCCCTCGCCTCCTATAGTTATAGTATACATGGTGGAGACTACTACAAGCCAATGTAAGAGATGAAAGTTTCAGTTAATTTTGTTTTAAATATTTCCCCATTCAACTTCCTCCCCTTTAACATTATTTAATATTTATTTAATAATACTAAAGCTAATGTGGTAATTTTTTATTTCTTTCCCTAATTAGATTAAAACAAAGCTCAGCATATAAGAAGAAATATTTATTCAAGAAACAGACGGAAGAGGAATAATTGTGTAACAGTTACAAAATCATTAAAAAATTTCACTTCACATGTAAAAACCACATTTAAATTTATAATCCTACTTTCATAATTGTGTCAATTTATTTATTACGTTTGATGCGTATTCCTATTTGTATCCATAGATTAAGTATGTAAATGTTAAGTATGTGAATAAAATGTTGAAATAAACTCAAAATGCTATCTTTTTAATCAATCAAATCGATAATTATTTAAAAAATTCGAGCTGGAAACACGTATTTAAAATTCTACCTTTGCATTACAATTCATTCTTTACATTAAAAAATTATACTTACGTTAGCAATTTTTAAATGCTTATATTAAATATACAAAAATATTAAAAAAATTAAATGAATGATTTTAAGTTTTAAATAATTTCATCATATAATTTAAACAACTCTTTATTTAGTTTTAAAAGATAATGCTTTCTAATTAAAAAAAAATATATACTGCAAATATCAGAAATCAATGTGTTCTTAAAATGTGTCATAATTCCTGATTCTGAATCAAGGAAGTAAATGAATGTCATTATTTTAAAATTGCAAAAGCACTTAGTTATATGAAGTAACATAAAATATGATAAACGTAATATAAGCAACGGAACAGTAAAAAAGTAGACCTAAGAAAATAAGATAAAATAAATAAATATAAATAAAAATCACTGGCCTGACTGATTGATGGTAAAACAAAATGTATGAAGGTTGGATTCTGCGTTACGGTTATATAGCATTAAGTTAAGTAAATGTGTCTGATTCATTATAAGGAATAACATTAGTTAATGCGTAATTCATCCGTTAATGATTTAGTATTGGAAGAGGTTTAATTATTCTTGATGCATCATAGCTGAAGACCCTAGAAAGCATCTGATACGTATAATCAATGAAAAGTACAACACTCTTTCGAAGAAACATAATTGTAGTAGTTTGAGATGAAACATGTAATTTCCAGCCTTCTATAAACCAAGAAGCTACACGTAACTTGAATATTAGATTGTAATTAAATTTCTTAATCGTAACTAAGAATTTGAGAGGAAGAAGTAAACATTTTTCAAAATGTCTTTCAAAATGTCTTTCAATTAGATTAGCCTGATTTTAATTCATTAAGCGCTCATTTAACTCATTTAATTAAGTATCTGTACAATTTAAAATGTATCATATTACAGGAAATGCTAACGTATAAAACTATAGTATAATTGCTCTAATTAGATCGTTATTGATACGGAAACGATAACCGGTAGTTTTCCTCCACTAGATTATCTGCTCTCCTATTTTGCAATATGTTAGTGGTTCTATTAGCACTTTCACTGCAAAGCCTCGGGGATTGAGAAGGTGGGGCGAAGCACGAGGAGTTCTTTCACGGTCATCTCTGAATAAGCGGTCAAGGCAGAGACACCTACCTCATAAAAAGAAAAAGTTTCCCAGACAGACATCACAAAAAAAAATTAATGAAATGAGGAAAAATAAATTGTTCAAGATCATAATTATTTATTTATCCTTATAATTTTTTCAATACATTTTCTATGTATCGTCCCGGGCGGCACTTTTTAAGGGACCCAATTTTTTTGGCCTACTGCTTTGAAAATAAAAATGTTTTTCTATCTGGACAGTGGAACGGCCGATTTTGCAGTTTATTTTTAGTAAATTTGATGTGTATTTTGTTACTTGAGGAGGAAAGAATGTCAAATTGAAGGACCGCTCCGGGTGGCCTAACATATAGCTACACCTCCGTTAACGGACAATACAATTCGCTTGATTGTTCTCCCACTAGCTAGCAAGTTATGATAATTTGCATGGGACATGAGATAAAGTCACTTCTACATCAAAAGAACTTCCACTTGTTTCAAGGAAAAAGAGAGTGTAATCGAAAACAGTTCGTTTTACAGGATCATATGAAACTCGATAGAACCAGTTTAATTTTGGAACTCCGCCTTTTTTGAGATCAGTGGAAGTATTGAGAGCGCGCACTACAGAAAACTGAATTCATAAGAAATTTAAGCTCTCGATAATCTTTTCTTAGTAGGAACCTCATCGTGCCAAAACATAAGAGTGAACACTAACTAAATGACTAAGTTATATGGTTTGTTCATCAACGAAACAAAATTTTTATTCATCCATCGTTGAGCTGCGAGCCCACACGCAGTCAGGTTTGTCGTGTTTTAGGCTTGCATTTTGCACGATCATGAGGGCCACCACCAATTCATCTTGCGCTAGCACTGAGCAAGCGAGCAAAAGATGCGCATACTCCGGACTCTCACGTTCTCTCACGTTCGCGAACTCTCACGTTCGTATCACGATTTCGAGACTGTCTTTCAGGTTCATCGCCTGCTAATCGTCTCTGCTGAGCTCAAGAGAACGGAGGAGACTTTCACCAGCAACGTCATCATAGTGAAAGGAAACGATTCATCATATCCAAATTAAGCTGAAAAATGACGGAAAAAATATAATTGGACTGTTGAAATGGAAACAGTGTAGACCACCAACACGAGAGAATCCGAGAAATTCCACCCTACAATTCTAATTAAGCAAGTTCAGAGTTTGCCCTATTGCGTATATTCGTGACTACCAAGAGAGAGAAAGCCTCCGCATTGAAACGTAATATATCAGTGTTACATCATCATAGATAGTGCACAGTTATTCGTATTTCTGCCAATAATTAGCCATCAATTTGCACCATCTATGATGATGACAGCACTGAACAAATGAGAAGTACACACAGATCGTGGCTCGCCTCCGTGACGTTGTTTGCCGGAAACGCCCGGAACTTCTGGAAAAGCAAGGATTGGGTACTGCAACATGACAATGCCCCTGCACATCGGTCTTTCATAGTGCAGACTGCACTGCCCAAAATGGGAACGTCAACCCTTCCACACACTCACTACTCACTGATCTCGCCCCATGCGACTTTTCCCGTCTGCAAAATGAAGTCAAAGGACGCTGTTTCAAGAGTGCATCTGAAGTTCAGGAAGCAGCGATAGCCGCCTTGAAGACCATCTCCTCCAAAAGCTTCTAGGAATGTTTTCAGCAACTGTACTCGCGTTGGCAGAACTGCATAGTTGCAGAAGTGGAGTACTTTGAAAGAGATTGCGTGTACACGTGATAACAATACATCACTTAATGTGTTAGTCTCCGAACTTATTGATACTACCTTGTATAAGAACAATGTGTGTCAATATACTAATCTGCAAAAACCATTATTGACCAAAAACACGTTTCTACACATTATCGTTCCATCATGTAGAGTAAAAATAATTTAGCCTTATGTAGGTAAACTAAGCAAATCCTCATCCTGGAAATAAAATGTCAGTGGCTTAGTTTTAAGTTACTTTTTTCATATCTCCTGAAAAGTATTGCTAGGAGATATACTTTTTACAGATTAAAGTTTCGAATTTTTCATCGAGTGCATATTGTGAACATTTAGCCGGTACCGTATGGAGATAGGCTGACTACCTCAATACATCTAGTGCATCTAATTAAAGTCGTATTTTGCCATAAATGATATAAACAGTTTTCAATCTTTGATTATTTAGTTTTACAAAGGAATAAAACCGAAACTGATATTTACATCCTATAATCTCAATAAGCATAAAACTCACCAGTCCTAATTGGTTAAAAAAAAATGCGACATCAGATTTTTTTCTGGCTTAACTGAGTTTTGACCTGTATAATAAACTTAAAAAAAAACGAAAATATCCGAATAAAACTCGTAAATCGCTGTCTCCAAAATACGACGATTGTTAACCATTTAACCATTTAATCCATTGTTCATCCATTTAATAATATCGCCATACTTTGAACGTGATTATTTAGTCAATTATATTAAACACAACATTGGCATATTCTCTCTGACATTCGACAATTTGATGGTTTAAATTCAAGAACAGCAGATCATACCTCTCCAATAGAAGTAGCATAACTATAATTATATACGTAGTTCTAGCAACACTTTCTGCAGGCGCATCTACAAATTGAAGAGATAAAAACCATTTATGTGCCTGATAAACTTCTTCCCATATTTACGCCATTACTTAAAAGCTTCTTTAACTCTAATATTTTAAATTGGATTTAGGTAGCCATCTTCAAAATGATCAGTTTGTACAATAAATTATTTAATATATTATTCGAATGACACAATGATGCTTTAATTAATTAACATGTTCGTATGATAAAAGTAGCAGAACTTTAATTTGGTATCCCGTAAATGTTCGAATGAACCGTAAAGAAAATTACTAATATGACATTATTTAATAATTTAACTTTTAAAATAATAATAAATAATGATTATAATTCAATTGTTTGAGTCTCGAATAAATTATAAGCAGCCAATTGAGAATCATCCATAAGTAAAAAGTGTAAAGGATTTTCTTACATAAGCAAATAAGTAACAATGAGAACAACCATATTGACTCCAAAATTGTTCTTAATTATTAGGAATATGAAAATTGAGCATGGATGGACATTTGAATCATTTTCAAACGCTACAAAGACCTCATTAAAATGAGGTTACCTTTAAATTTGAGAATTATTTCGATCACTTTCACTGCAACTCTTTAAATGACTGATTTTTTTATGCTATCAAACGAGTTCTCAAGACTATTTTCACCTCCCAATTCTTGTTAATCAAGTTTGTAACAGTGTTTTAAGAGTCTAAAATTTCGTAATTCCTTCTGTCATTCGTTTTTTCCCCTCCAAAATCAGTTGCGAAGCTGAGAAATTGAAGGTTATAAATTGAGTTAGTAGGATATAAGGACAAAATATTATATTACTTTGTCCCTGACCAGAACTTCTTATTCACGGCCATTCGCCTAAGAGTGGCCAGCGATTTTGGTATATATACAGATCGGGCCAGCTACTCAAACATCAGTCCTCTTTCACACTCACTTGTTTGGATTAACAGAAGTCAACACTTCAACACTCCCAAAGAAAATGTCTGCCAAATTGGTAAAAGGAATATTTTAATATGATGTTTGAAATTTTCTTTAAGACAATTTAGTTCGTCTTTTTTAATAATGTTTGTTTGTTGGATTTTAATACGATATATTTTACTTTTGAACAGAGCATTGTCTTTCTCGCTGTCTGTGTATGCGCTGCTTATGCCGGTCACTTAGCAGCCCCAGCCGTTTCTTACGCTGCCCCAGTAGTTGCCGCTGCTCCAGCCGTTTCTTATGCTGCTCCAGCCGTCTCCTACGCTGCACCAGCCGTTTCCTACGCTGCTCCCGCAGTTGCTGCCGCCCCAGCTGTTTCTTACGCCGCTCCCGCCGTTTCCTACGGCGCCCCCGCTGTCTCATACGCCGCCCCCGCCGTCTCATACGCCGCCCCAGCTGCTGTCTCTTACGCCGCTCCCGTTGTCGTTGACAATACTCACTTCGCCTATGGCTACTTGAACCCATACGGCAACGGCCAAGTCAGTGTTTCCCGTCACGGACCTCTCCCTTCTCACAGTTACACTTTCCGTTCTGGAACCTACTATAAATAGTATGTATATTTCTTTTCTGCTGTAATTCAATTTTTTAATTAATTCATTTTTTCATTTGTTGCTAATTTTCAAATATTATAATAAAATATTTTCTATTATTTTCTCTTTGCAGGATATCGTTTAGGTTTTAGTTTCAATTTTTGTAATCGAATATTATCGATCTAAAAGAATATTATTATTTTAGTGAAGAATTAATTAACTTCGTAAAGAAATTGTATAAATTTAGACAATGACAACTGATGTATTTATTCGAATTAAAAATAATAAAATATCGTTATAATTAATTTACACTTGTGCCTGGATTTTTTTGTTTGTTTGTTTAAATGAAAATAATAACAATTTGAATAAAAGATTTCCTAAAGAAAGCCAAAGCCTCAAAAGAATAAAAAAAAAAATAATAATAATAATAATGCAAGAGAAAAAATATTACAACAATTTAAGAATTGATATTTACTTTAGGATTGTACCTACAGTCTATCTAAAAATAAATAAATAAAATAAAATACAGTAAAATAAAAATTAAAAAAAATCAACATATAGGTTCTTTTTTATTTTTATTTTATTTTGTATTATTTTATTTTATTTATTTATTTCTAGATAGAGTGTGCATATAGCGTTATAGTAAGAATCAATTCTGAAATTGTTGTAGTATTTTTTTAATCAACAGATCTATGGGAAAATTGCATTTATCTTAATTCATAAGTTTAAATTTGTTGAAGTTTTAGCGGTCTGTTCATAAAGTTCCAGAATATTTTGAATAAAACTTTTGAAGACAAAATACCAAATAAAAAAGGAAATGTATTAATTATTTTATTTCAACTTGAAGATATCCCACTGGCAACAATGTGGTCTCCGTGGCGCAATCGGTTAGCGCGTTCGGCTGTTAACCGAAAGGTTGGTGGTTCAAGCCCACCCGGGGACGTGCGGTTCATTTATTTTCCTTTGCCTAATAGTATTTCATTGCTGTTTACTTAACTATTGAAACTGTGAATAATGGAGAACTTTTAGAAATACTTATCTAGAAAATTGAAAAACAAAATTGTTTATCCGATAATTTACTTAAGATTCTCTATTATAATCTACTTAGTGTGATTGTTATTTTTGCATAATGTTGCAGTTAATGTATCTGAAAGTTAGAGATACATAGAGAAACAATGCAAGGAAATCTCTTTTAATCGGCTCTTTAATTTGATTCTAAATGACGAACAATTAAAAAAAATAGGGGATCCTGACTGTGCGGGTAGAGTGAGAAAAATAAAGCGAAGGAACAAAAAATCGTATCTATATACTAAAACTCTTGCGTGTATTTATTTATTTATCTGTAATTCTATCTCCTCCTAGACGGTTTGAGCTAGCGACTTGAAATTTTCAGGGCAGGCTTATCAATAAAGGACCTGCTCTATCGCCAAAAATCAGCCCCCTACGACCCCCCCCCCCCTTCCCCACTTTCTGGGGTTTTCATTTAAAATTATCTGCTTTTGCTTTGTAATTCCCCTCAACAGATGGCGCGGGCGGGCGAAGCCGCGGGTAACAACTAGTACCCAATATAAAGTGATTCACTGGAAGGCTTATCTAAATACAAGATGTTTCTCTGTACTTTAATCAGAATTTACTTTAGAAATATCTAGTTTACCTCAGCACTTGGTTAGTCCACTTTTGAATAAATGCTTTAAGTGATAATCACCTAATTACCTATTAGCCAACGTAAATTATCAGGGTTAATTGTCTAATGAATCAACCTGTATAAGTTTGTTTCTGTATATTAATCGTTGTGGAGATAAAATCAACGACTCTGACCAGCCGTTCAATATAAAAAAAAAAAATTAAAATATTAAAAGAAATACGCAAAAATAATATTACGCTTTCAATCGATACAAATATCAGGTTTTCAATAATTGAAAAAAAAATAAATTTTTAATCTATTTTCATTTATAATATAATTCTTTTGGGTTAAGTTCATTATTTCATTATTTTCTATGCAAACAATTCTAAACAATAAAAATAAATTAATTTTCTTTACTGGTTATTTAAATTGCAGGAAAGCAAAGTTGCGCATTTCATGAATTGTGTGATTCTGCGCGTTACATATACACATTATAGATTGCCAAAAAAAATGTGTATAGTCGCGGCTTCTCGCGGGCGAATTGAAAATTAGAATATGAAAGGTAAACTGAAACCGTTATCGTTTGACTCCGATTACTGAATTACTTTACTGAAAGTCGGAACTTTACTTAACATTACTTATATTTAATTTTATAAGTTTATGAAAAATTCAACATGCGATGACAGGGTAGAAGATATATGTTAGCCATACCATGTATCATCTGGAATTGGTTTTGGAGTATTTAATAAACTCTTAAGTTTCGAGTATTTTAATCGGTTTTACAGACTCACGAGGATACGCAAATTTTTCTAAGGGAAAATTTTTTCGATAAATTGCTACATCCGCTATTGCCACCTAAGGTAATGTCTGAAATTCTTTTTCTAATTTTTTTCTCTTTCTGTTAGTGATTCACCTAACCATCATTTCGTGCCTATTTCTCGATGCATAAATCGAATTAAAGGCAATGCGATATTATACAAGCTAAAGATAACATGTTCGTATGAAATAGTTGGAATTTTATTAAAAAGTATTGATTAAATTTAATTATGTTTTTTCTTTTCTCAAGAATGTTAAATATAATACTAAAACAGTTTTATCGAAATGCAGTGTCCAACCAAAGAGAGTTAAAACAGCCATAAATTATATTTCTCATTTTCAATAAGGAACAATTTTATTATGTAAATTTAAATTTCTGGCAAAGATATAGGGGGGGGGGGAATAACTTGGACTTCCCTTTAATAATTCAATAATTCTTTCGACGATAATAGTGTACAATTTGACAATCTATAGTTTATGTTATTAATTTCACGTTATAATAACATTGCATCTATTCTATTTATAAAATAGATAGGATTGTAAATTGTGGCCATATGATTCATCGCTGATTTCATGGTTTTTAATGATTGAAGTGTACGTGAATTTTAGCTTTAATGTTAGGTCTCTCTTCTTCTGGGTTGTTTTATTTTAGCTAAATTATGGAAGAACGTTTAGGAGTTACAGAAAAGTTGTTATTTTTCCTGATATTTTTGAAGAAATAATTAATCTTTTAGGTGAAATTAATTTAATAATTAGAATTGCCGGGTGATTAGATTGAATGGAGGTTTTCTTTTAGTTTCTTTAATTTAGTCTTTCTTGAATGAATACAACGGGGAAAACATATGATCCCCGCTCACAGTACATGATGCAACACTACCAATTGAGCGATCAAATCTATAAATCTTTTACAGAAGTTTGATTTATTTGGGGTTTTTTTATATAATAATTTGAGAAATTTTAAATTTATATTGCAAACTAGGTATAAAATTAATTAAAGAATGCCATTCTTATTCATAGCTATAATTTTTGTAATTTGCATTCCAAAAAAAGGCTTTTATTCTCATTCTTATTTTGACCCATTTATTATACATGTATTTTTAATTTACGTTTTTAAGGGTTTTTTTCTTCTTAAAAGTGTATTGTTAAATAATTGAAGCAACATTCCAAATGTTTATTTTTATATAAATTTTAATTTTATAAATAAATTTTATAATTAAACGATGAGCGCTCCATAACACTAGCTTTCTCACTGTTACATTTCTTTGGCAAATCAAACAAGATTTTAGGAAATTTTTTGTAGATTCTTAATTTAACTGAACATTCAGCCTGTGTTTGCGATGAACGCGAGTTGTTTTCGCCACCCAGCAAAAGAGGAATATATTAATTATCGACGACGATGGTCTTCTATATAAAATCTGTAAGAATTAAAAAAATAAAATTAGAAGATTACAAATTACGTGTCAATTGTATTGACATTGGCTTGGTTTATATATATGTGTAAAAAAGTTTAAAAACTGTTTTTTAAAAAAAATTGGTTCAATTTGTATAAAAAAAAATTGTATAGATATTATTTTTTAGTTAGCGATCAGATTGTAGATGTAAACTAAAAAATTCACAAGAACTCACTATTTATGATAAGTTCCGGCTCTGAAAGTGTAGCTGTGAGAAGGAATAGGTCCGTTACGAGCTACGCTTACGTGACCATTACCGTAAGGGTTGAGGTAGCCGTACGAGAATTGAGTTTTATCGATAACGACGGGTGCTGAGTACGTGATGGCGGCAGGTGCAGCATAGGAGACGGCAGGTGCAGGTGCAGCGTATGAGACTGCGGCGGTGGGTGCGGAATAGGAGAAGGCTGCAGGAGCAACAGGGACGGCGTGGGCGGCGTAAGATACGGCGGGGGCGTAGGATGCTACAGGAGCACTGTAGGCGAGCCCTGGTGCCACGTATCCTAAAGCGGGTGCTCCTAAATACCCAGCATATGCAGCGCATACACAAAGAGCGAGAAAAGTCAAAGCCTGAGAAAGAAAAGCCATTTGAAAATTATTCAGTATTAAATATGATGAAGCATGTCTTGGCGAATTTGCTGTTAGATTTTTTTATACTTACCACTTTAGAAGACATCGTGCTGAAATGAATTCCGTGTGAGGAAGTTTCTTAACTGAGTGAAGAGAAAGAGAGAATGATGCCTGATCAGGTGAAAACGGCCGGTATTTATATGGAAATCTTTTGGTCATTTATGCAAGACCGGCCGTGAAAGGTCCACTAACCCAAGGTGATTTTTCTCATTCACTCTTTCTACTGTCTCATTTCGAACGGAAGATACCAAGGCCTTTGACGGGAGTTTCCTCCTTTATTCCGGTCGAAAGCGGATGCCTTGCCGCAAAGAATAAACGTCTGCTCCATCGAGTAACGAGTGAACTCTTTTCCCAGCATTGAAGTCTATTCGGTTATTTTTGGGGTCAATGAAACGAAAAAATCGATCGAATAAGCTTTGATATAATTTACGATTATTTTGCTAACTATTGTTAACAGGCTTTTATATAATTTATAATCATGCGACTGGTTAATATTTATTATTTAAATAAACAAGGCGCTTTTTTAATGTAAATGCAAATTAAATAGACATTAAAATAAATTGATATGTATTGATGAATTTTAATTATACAAAAATTGCCACTTTCACTTGATTTTCAATTCCTTTGTTTTCATTTCACTTCAATTCACTTGAGCAGCGGTTGACGGGGAATAATATTTTTTGAACCAGGATTTGAACTAAGCGTTCCCGTGTCAGACCGGCCCCATAGATATCTCATTAGCAATATACGATTACCAAAAAAGTTGAATAGACTTTTTATTTATTTGCTAGATCAAAACAAAAAGAGATATAATTTACCACCGCCTCAGTAACTTGTTGGTGGATGAGAAGAGCTCAAAAACGTGCGCTAGGCAGACAATACCGTATTTTCGTGCATTTAGTCCGCGGACTAAATATGTTTTTGGCTTTAGATTTTTACCTAAAACGGATTATATTTGGGGCAAATTTTTAAAATATGATCTTTTATATGACCACTCCGCAGCCGAATCCATGATTATGAATTACGTGTCATATAAGAAAAGTGATCATATACACCATATTGCCATTAATGACCAGACACTTTCGATTTTAGACGTTTTGTCGAATATCTAGAAAAATACTTGACGAATTATCCTGAAATTTCAGGGGTGTAAAAAGAATGTTACACCTCATATATTTCAGCGAAGGTTTTCTCCCGAAGGCAAATAGGGGACCAGCAAAGAAGTGAACCAAACAAATAATGTTTGGAATCACCCTGTAAAAACTAATGCTTGAAATGCATTGCAGCTGTAGCATATGCTTAAGAGGCTTGTTTTATTTTTCTGTGTTCATTTGTATGAGAATAGCACGTGTATTCATGGTGATATAGAGGTTTCTTTAAAAAGGTCGAAATGTTTTCGTAAGTTTTTTATTTATAACTTGCAGGGTTTTCAACGCAATGCAATGCCATTTTCAGGAAACATGACAAACTACAGTATAGACAACACTCTCGTAATCAGAATATAAAAATATTAAATATTTGATGAAATATGAGCATTTTTATTAAATAATGTTTAACTGCGCATGCGTTACCAAATTGTCTTTTGCATAATTTCTTAGCCCAATGTATAGAGCTACTCTTATAAAAAGCTCAAGCAAATATTGTGAAAATTGAGAAAGACATCGCCGATAGAATGAGTTGAATTTCAGTTGCTCTCAAAAATAAACAAAACGATAAGGGGCTTTCTCCAAACTTTTATTTTTGGATCGGACACCAGCATCAATTTCTTCTTCTTACGCTGATATGAAGTCAATATGAAGTCAATATTTTTTCATGTCAGCGTAAGGTTCACTTCTTTGCTGGTCCCCTATTTGCCTTCTGGAGAAAACCTTCGCTGAAATATATGAGGTGTAACATCCTTTTTACACCCCTGAAATTTCGGGGTAATTCGTCAAGTATTTTTCTAGATATTCGACAAAACGTCTAAAATCGAAAGTGTCCGGTCATTAATGACAATATGGTGTATACAGTATATAGGTAAGGAACTTTCCATTACAGTAAGAAACCAGATACAGATTTCTCATTTTTTTACAAAATATTATAAAGAATTTTAAAGGTTAATATGTATGTTTTCGGAACCGAACCACTGATAACCAAATTTGAGAATTATTCTCTTTTTTTTGTAATTTTCTCACTGCGTGTAAGAAATATAAATGATACCTTGCATTGAAGCTCACCCTCAAAATAAATAACGATTCTTTTTTGTAATTTTGCTTAGAAATAAATAATTTTTAAAAATATTGCGGTTACTACTGACATGAAGACAGTTTCTGAAAGATTTATTTCCTGGTTTACGAAGTAAATGCTGTCCAAGGAAAAATTCTCAAAAACGATTAGATGGAAAGCGTTTTTTTTTACATAACTATTTTTATTGATTAATAAACTATGTTCCACCAATTAGTATAATATACAATGGACTATGAATATTTATTTCTTTTATGAATATATATTAATTGACGTTCGAAGGTTAAAAGGCTTAGCTAAATATAAATATAAATAAATATAAACATACTGATGTAAACAAATTTTAATCATAACATCTTAAATTTCGTCTTTAAATTTGAGAATTTAATAACCAAAGAAAAAAAATACTAGCAATATATAAGGGGGAAAAATTAATAACTTCACCTAAATGAGAAAATATAATTTTTTCTTAAGCATTTTCAATTTTAATTTTACTTCAACTTTATGTTGTTTATTTAGCTTTAAAATTGAATACTATTTAACAATGAAAACCCAAGAGTAGTACTTGTTACAAATAAATGTTTACTTCAATCAAAATCCCAATTATTTTGCACGCACAACGTTATCTTCGCGAAATTACGCCATTGTAAGGAGAATTTTTCAGGTTTTTATTAGCCCCTAATGTCTTCCTTTCCTGTGTGGCCCAGAATTGCTGTCTAATTTTAAAATATTTCAATGACATTTATTAATGACGAAACTATAAAAAAAAGTGTCTCTGTGTTCCCTTTTTTGGCCTTCCTAAAATTTGCAAAGAATAAACTGGATAAACTAATTTATTTATATAAAAAATATACATTCAATTTCACTTCCTGCATTCTTCCTTCTAGCGACTTATTTGCGCATTTAAATTAGCATGCGACTAATTATTAAAGAATCCTTGAGAATTCTATTATTTTCGAAAATCAAGGAGATGGTTGGCAATCTAATAAATAAATTAATATAATTAATTTAAATATCATCAGTTGACAGCATAAACTTTAAAATTCCAAATTGTTCAAGCAAAAAAAAAAAGTTAAAATTCCATTTATAAGAATGTCGCTATTCTTCACAGTTAAAATAATTCTACTTTTGTATAAGCTTTAAATCAAAATCTCAGTACGGAATTTTGCATGCACGCCAATTGTTAGCGGAAAAGAGAAAATTACTAAAGTTAAACAGGGGACGTGAAGTTACCTGTCGACAGTTTTTTTACTATTAAATGATCTCTTCCTTCGCAGGCTAGAGAATGGCGACGTTATCTGTGTCAGTGACATTACTACACTGATTAACCTTGACAATATAAAATCCATGGACTTTTATAACTAGGAACTTCTCCTTCTGCCAGGCATCTTCTTTAAGATATTTCGGATCGTTTTCTTGAAGTTTCTGATAGTTGGCCCCTGCGAGCAGGGAATTATTCGCATCTCAATTCGATAAAAAAATTTAATTTATTGGTTTTATAGGATTTGTAATAAATGATGCAAAGATTTGGTTAACAGCGAAGAAAATATGAATTAAGAAACTTATTCAATGTAATAATCAAAATAAGACATCGCTAGTTCTCCAGGTCCAGTAGCAGCAAAACATCCCATAAAAGAATGGAACCACGACAGTTGGGATGGTATTATTTTCTAGATGAGATGAGCTTCATTCTTTTGTCGCTAAACATAACCCTCCTCATAGAATTATGACCAAATAATTTAAACATGTATTGTTTTTAATAATCATCTGGCTCATTAAGGTGTTTTTTTAAACGCTAGTTCTTTCGTCACACCCGCATAAAAATAAATTCCTTGTGTACTTGAATTATCCACCATTCACCCGCTAAGAAAGTATTATTCAAATAAATTTGTGTATTCAAATATTGAGAATATTTGAAAATTAAATACCATAATTCCTGAAAAATTTATGACCCCTTTATTTAATTTAACAATAATATTATATTGTTTTTAATATTATACAGGGTGTCCAAAAAGTAACATGGCAGATATCTCAAAGCTGCCAGGTAGGCGAGATCTGATGAGTGTGGTTTATAGGTAATAGGGGGGTGGGCTATGTTTTTCCCAACGAGTGAATTAGCAGAGATACAATTATTGGTTTGAATACAATTGAATTAGTAGAGATACAGTTTTATTGGTTTATTTTTGTATAATTTATATGATTTCTATTATCCTTGTATTGTTCTTATCAACGAATTGTAACGGTTCATCTTATTGTTCGAATTAGTTTATGCTTGTTGGTGACTAATGGATGTACAGTACTTCATGTAAACCCCTCTATTAGAACTTGTTTCTGATTGGAGGGGTATGGCCATAAATACAGGCCTCTATTTGTAAAAAAAGATTTAATCAATCTTTTGTTCAAAGATAAAAGGGAACATATTGAGATTTTATCGGATTGGTTATCAGTAAAATTTAATAAAACTCAGAAAATGTTTTTTCATGAGCACCTCTGTCCAGCCAGATTGGAATTGTTTTATAGAGTCAAACAATACAGAACCGAAGGACATTTTTCTTTTTCATGGACTCGTAAAGGTAGAATCTACATAAGACGTAAGCCTTCAGCCCAAGCCAAGGAGAGTACCTCTATTGAGGATTTAAATCAATTAATTAAATGATAGTTAGTCCTTCCACTGAGGTTGGAGGTTTGCGTCCAGTAGATAATTTTCAGCTTGTTTTTGTTAATATACGTGGAGTCCTCTCAAATATGGATTGGTTTTTGACTCAATTGAATTCGAGTTGTTTTCCAGAAATTATTTGTTTAGTAGAAGCCTGGCTCTCACCGCTAATAATGCTTCCCCCACTAAAAGGTTTATCAGGGATTTTCTGTTTGTCGTCAAGATAGAAAAGGATTTGGTATTATTTGTTATGTAAAGAATTCTATTCAAGTTTTGGAAGTGCCTGAGGCTTCTTTTTGTGAAGAAGATTTGGAATTATTGATTTTAGTTCTAAATTCCAAATTTACACTATTTGTTCTTTATCGTCCACCATCAGGTAATGCACAGAATGCTTTTTCAAAAATGGAATTGGTTTTAGGAAAGTTTACAATCCCTCCATTTAAGATTAATATTATCTGTGGAGATTTTAATTTAAATCTTCTTTCTCCTGCATCATCCAATGATTTATTATTCTTTACCCTTCTTAGTTCATTTGGTTTTGAATCAGAAGATGTTGGTCCGACCAGGATTGTTCCAGTTTATGGAACTTTTTCTGTTTTGGATTATATTTGGGTTAGAGGGCTGTCATTTAGACTTTCTAAAGGAGATGTTATTATCTCGGATCATTTCCCCCTTTTTCTTTTTTTAAATTCTTCTCTGTTTTCTCAAAATTTTAATCAAGAGCTGCGTAAGCAAAATCTTATATCTCCTAATCGATTAGTGATGTTAGAAACTTTTTTTTGTTTTAACAGATTGGCAGAGTGTTTTTCAAAATATTGTTACAGCAAATGAAGGGTGCCTCAGATTTATTGATCATATTCGAATGGGTTTAAATAGATATTCTCCAACTGTCTGTAACTCTTCAGCTGGTTATAAATGTATTAGGAACCCTTGGTTAACTAATCAACTATGGCGGCAAATAAAGAAGAAAGATAAATTATTTAAAATTTATATTGCTACAAAAAAGGCTAGTGATTATGATAGATATAAAAAAGCTCGTAATGCTTTAAAGTCCAGTATATCACGTCGAATATACCAATACTTCAATAATTTAGTTTGGTCCTTGAAAGATAATAAAAAGGAAACTTGGAAGGTGATTAAGAATTCAATTACGGTTTCTAAATTATCGAAGATTTCCCCTTTTTCAAGTTTGGAAAAGGTTTCAAAGGTACAGTTGGAAGAATATTTACACACACTATTACCACAAGTGGTTTATCCAGTGGATCCAAGTAAGATTGTTCGTGATGATTGTTATCTCTAGTTTTTTTGGTAACCCTTGCTCTCCACCTGAAGTTATAAGTTGTTTAAAAAAATATAGTTCGAGCTCTTCCTTTGCAGATCCGTTGGGAACTCCCCCCCCCCGATTATGTGGTTATACTGTCGGAATTCATGGCTTTTCAATCTCTCAATTTCCACAGGTATATATCCAGAGATCTTAAAATCTGCATTTATTAATCCTCTCTATAAAGGAAAGGGTCTTACTAATTCTTTTGCAAAGTATAGACCAATTTCAGTGCTATCGGTTTTGGCTAAAGTTTTTGATGGTCTGTTTTCAAGGAGACTGGCCAATTACCTTGAAAAATTTTGTTTGTTAAGCCCTAACCAACATGGCTTTCAGCTAAACGTGGGGTAGATACTGCTACTGAAGCTCTGCTAAATGAGACTGTTAATTCCCAATTAAAAAATTTCTTCTCAACTGTTTTCTTTCTGGATTTTAAGAAGGCGTTTGATTCGGTTACAAAAAGTATTTTAGTTAAGAAGTTGATTCATCAATTTGGTCACAAATAAATGGAATTATGTTGAATATAGAGAAATCTAAATGGCTTCAATTCATATAGAGGAATAGGATTGGCATTTTAGATCCATTCGCAGCTAAATATGGCGATGTTTCTTTAGAAAAAGTTGAATATTTTAAATATTTGGGGCTATGAATCTCAGAGGATCTAGGATGGTGGAAACATACCCAGAAACTGACTAATGAATCAACGGATTGGGATACTATATTTAGTAAGATTTTTTCCCAGAGATATTTTGGTTTTGTTGTATTTTGCTTTAATACGCTCTATGCTGTGCTTTGGAATTGTTTTTGGGGACGAGGTAATATCACAGATTTGAATTTATTGCAGAGGTTGCAACGTAGAGAACTAAAAACCTATTATTTATTTCCTTCTTTCCGGTTCATCCGTTTATTTGGATATGATGATGAAAAATTATAAGATTTTCCCAATTATGGATATTGTTATTAAACAAATTGCCCTTTATTTTTTAAAATCTAAACATAAATTGACTGTATCCACCTGTTTTGCTGATTTCATACATTTTTCTTCTTTTTACTCCACGCGCAATAAACATTTACCTTTAGTTACAAAAAACTATGCGAGAACGCAAATCAGATATACGGGACCAAAAGTTTGGTCTTTTATTCCCCCGGAAATTTTGAATTCTACTTCTATTTTTTTTATTCAAAAAACGCTTAGTAATGTGGCTTATGTCGCTTACCCCTAGCGACCTCTCTTCTTGTTTTTCTTAATTTGTTTTGTTTGTGTTAGGTCTTTTGTTTGGTTTTTCTTCTTGTTTTTTTTTTATTTAATTATTTTATTTTATTTTATAATTTTTGTTGCTGTAGGGGGCGGCTACCTGACAGGTTTTACCTTTATGCCGCCCCTCATTTGTTTATGTTTGGTATTTCAGTTTATGATGAGCCATGTTGCCTTTTTTTTCTTTTTGCAACTAGCTCTGAAACTATTAAAAAAAAATTTAAAAAAAAATCCTTGACAGAATGTAGTTGTGTCCTACCCTGATGATGTGGTTACCACGAAACGCGTAGGTTTATTAAAGTCAATTACCAATTTGCTATTCAAGTCCTTTTATTTATTCAATTAAGTTATTCAGCAAATTAGTCCAAGATGCAACCATTAGACAATTTACGATATTTTTCAGCTTATTAAAAAGAAATGTAAAGATGGCTAATGCTGGTTAGCCTACCAAGCTTTTATTTGTATATTATATAAAGGAGGTTAAAAAAGAAGCACATTAACGTTTTAATTTTCATAATAAATGTGATTATTTGATTAGCTGATAGAAAGTTCGAGAATATTTTTCACATTTTTAGTAAAAAGGGCTGAAAGCCAATAATCAAAAAAGATTATATTTAGCAGTCTATGCACATTTTACATTTATACAAAAATAAAAATTTGACATCTATTGCAAAAGATGAAGAAAATTCTCAATTATCGATGATTAGTTTTAGGAAAAATTCTAGATTCACTTTTACATTCTTTTTATCATGGAATTGTTCTAACGGCACTTTCTCGTGTTTGCAAGTTGCAAATAAATTAAAAAAATATGAACCAAAATTATAATAGTTACGTCTAGGTGTTAAAAGAGACAAAAAATTGGCAAAACTTTTCGCGCGAACAACTACGCTCGTCATCAGACCTCGTTGATCACTTCAATGTCTAACAATTAAACAAAAACTGAAAAATAAATTTTGACGCCACAAACACTCTATAAAATACATAAATTTAAAGTTTCATTTTCCAAAATTTTTCTCCGTTTAAATATATTACATGACTTAAATATGTTGTGTTTATTAAATGTTATTTTTACTATTGGTTTTACGGTTTGTTTTAAATTTTTCAAGATAAAAATCTTGCTCGTTGGGCCCGAATGACCCTTGAATAAAAATTTCTTGAAATTATATAAATTTAAAAAATTATATAAATTAAAGATTTTTTAACAGTCGCAGAATTTTTCCTTCCATTTTTCGATAGAAAAATCTTTACCTGATGCTTGGTAGGCTTATCTCCAGTTATATCATTTATTATTTAATAAGTTTCTTTTTTTTTAACACCAAAAAGTTTTCCGTCGACTCTATCTTTTTCCCACTGATCTTCATCAAAATGTTTCTTTTAAAAATCAGAATAAAATTTACTTTAAAATCAACAATACTTAACTTCTTTATCATATGTTCTCGTAACAATACTTAACTTCTTTCTCCTAGATCGGAAAAGAAGCAACAGGACAAAATGCAACTTTGTCAGATCAAAGCAGTTTTGAAGTTGCCATCTTTTTGAGAAATTATTTTCTTTTTAGCTTTAAACGAAGGGGAAATTCAAACAAAAACTGAATTAATATACTGTATAATGAACTGAACATTGTATATACTGTGATGTATATTATACGCTAATTTCGTTTGAACTCCGTCAGCCTGAAGTTCGTTTGACCCCGCCCTCCACCCCCGCAGCCGGTGGTTTCAGTGCTAATATTATCCTCTTGTATAATACGATCCCAAATTTATGTGTTTTAGGTGATTATCATAGAATAATTATGATATATCAAAACATTTGATTTTTACTAACCTCACAAAGGCAGATTGTCCGAAGGTTTCCACTTGACTCTTTTCGTCTTCGTGGACCAAATCGATCGTCTTTCTAGATCGTTCATTAAAAAACCATCTTCAGAGCGATTAGAACACCCTTTTGCAGCACAGGAAGGCATTTTTGGTCACTAAATTCTTTTAAAATCTTTTAAAATTACAAAAAACCCGTCTTATCTCTACACAACACTATGCTAAATATTCGCAATTTGGACACAACATGGCGGAAAATAGCACGGGCAATGAACAGCCAATGGAAAGCTGTCCCGCGTATGGCCACACTGGTTATAAAGGCACTCTAATTGCAGTCTTGTTACAGCGCCGCCTATCGGCTGAAGAATCGGACATTACGATCCAGAATCAAAGCATTAGTCCAGCATATGGAAACGCAGCAAATTAAGAGGAAGTTTGGCACGTATCAACCAGTGATAGCAGGCATTTCCATTACCTTACATGGACTCTCAAATAATGGCCCAAATTGAAGCAAGTGCATCACTAGGAACGTTTTTAAAAGTGTGATGATTGCTATTTAGAAAAGAAAACCACACTACATGATCAAAGGAGTTGGGGTGTTTCTCCTGGACTGGACTGGGCCCGCTCATCAAGGTGGACGGAAACCTTAATGCTGATGGCTACAGGACCATTCTGGATAACGGGGCACTTCCAGCGCTGTGAGAACACTTCGGTGACGGGCCGTTCCTCTTCCAGCACGACAATGCGCTTGCCACAAAGCAAGATCCATATCCGACTGGTTTGACGAGATGTGGGTTGAAGAACTGGATTGGCCCGCCCAGAGTCCTGATCTCAACCCCATCCAGCATCTTTGGGGCGAATTGGAACGACGTGTGAGATCCAGGATGGTTCGCCCTACATCTGTCCAGGAACTGACCACGACACTCCTCGAGGAATGGAGGTCAATACCTGTGGACACATATCGTAAACTTGTGGACAGTATGCCATGTAGGGTGAAGGCAGTGATAGCAGCTCGGGGTGGTCCTACACATAACTGATTGAAGCTTTTTGCGGCTTCACGGTAGAGCAACAGGTGTCCCAACTCCTTTGATCATGTAGTGTAAGTCTCCTATGGCTCGGATTCCAAATAGTGATATCAATCCACGAATTTTCGGATCAGTCCTTGTATATTCGTAAAATTTTGCATTTCAATTTTTTTCTACCTTGCTAAAATGATAGATTACAATACAGTATATATTTTTTGAAGAAAATAAAGCATTATCGAATGACAAAAATCCTAGAAAACTTTGGATAATTTTCCCAGCATGTTTTTTTTTTTTTTTTTTTGATTTTAAATTAATTTGCAGGAAATAAATTGAAGAAAAGCCAGTTTAAATATCAATAAAAATATATTTTATTTCTCTAAAAATATAACAATTGCACGATAAAAATATTTAAATAGAACCATTTGAGCAAATAAATCGATATAGACGCGTTATAAATAATTTGATTTATTATTAGAAATCTTATATTTTTCTTGATTTTCTGAAGCGCAACGTTTTACATATTTCCTATATAAAATCTTCGGCATTTGATTGTTGCTTTCTTTGGATATTTGCTTCTAACTGAAATCATAAAAGAAAAATATTATTAAAAAATAAAAACTGGTAAATGTATTAAAAATTACGGAAAAACATGATTTTAAACAATTTTTAATTCACTCTTACCGTATAATCTTAGTTCGATGATTAACGTCTGTCTAATGGTGTTTCAAATGATGAACTTTGCCGCCTATGCCAGCTGAAAAGGTGTAGCTGTGGGAATCGATGGGTCCATTGCGTTCAACGCTGACTTGACCGTTTCCAAAAGCGTTGGCGTATCCGTATGAGAAGTGGGTGTTGTCCTCGACGGTTACAGCATCAGCTGCAACTGGAGCTGCGTATGAGACGGCTGGAGCGGCGGCTACGGCTGGGGCGGCATACGAGATGGCTGGACCAGCAGCAACGGCAGGGGCGGCAGCCACGGTTTCAGCAGCAACAGCAGGGGCGGCAGCTACGGTTTCAGCAGCAACAGTTTCAGCGGCCTCAACGGTTGGAGCGGAGTACGAGAGGGCTGGGGCAGCAGCTACTGCCGGTGCGGCAGCAACGGCTGGAGCAGCGTACGAAACTGCTGGGACGGCGGCGGCGGCGGCAACGGCTGGGGCGGCGTAGGAGACTCCCGGGGCGGCAGCAATGGCTGGGGCTCCGTAAGAAACTGCTGGGGCAGCGTAGGAGACTCCTGGGGCGGCAGCAATGGCTGGGGCTCCGTAAGAAACTGCTGGGGCGGCGTAGGAGACTCCTGGGGCGGCAGCAATGGCTGGGCCTCCGTAAGAAACTGATGGGGCGGCGGCAATGGCCGGGGCGGCGGCAATGGCCGGGGCGGCAGCGACAGCTGGGCCTCCGTAAGAAATTGCTGGGGCGGCGTACGAGATGGCAGGAGCGGCGGCAACGGCTGGAGCAGCGTACGAAACAGCAGGGGCAGCAGCAACTGCTGGAGCGGCGGCTACAGCATGAGCCTCGGCGATAGGAGCAGAATAATGAACGGTTTCAGCCGCAACTGGTGCAGAGTAGGAAACGGCTGGAGCAGCAGAAAATGAAGGAGCAGCTGCGACGGCAGGAGCACTGTAGGTGACGGCGGGAGCGGCAGCAATAGCTGGAGCTGCAGCGGCAACCGCAGGAGCACTGTAAGCATCGACGGCAACGGCTGGAGCAGCGTAACCGACTGGGGAAGCCACTCCTAATCCACGACCGATGACTCCGGCATGAGCATAGATGGCACTAATGGCCAAGATGATGAAAGTCTATAAAGGAGTTTAAAACTAAAATTAATATCAATAATTTAATAAACGAATTTTGTATCATTTTACTCTCGTAAATAACAGATTTTAAATATGGCATAAAAACTCAAATCACTTT
Organism: Rhysida immarginata; assembly: GCA_023313115.1. NCBI lineage: Eukaryota > Metazoa > Arthropoda > Chilopoda > Scolopendromorpha > Scolopendridae > Rhysida > Rhysida immarginata. Next base: position 4,072,269 of record JAHWFO010012390.1, on the reverse strand, counting down.
CGATTAACCTCTTTTAAATTTTAATCCTCTTACTAAAGCATAAGATATCGTTTCCATTAACATTTGTTTTAAAGAATTAAAATTTGCTTAATAGTAATGCACTAGACTCGCACATAAACTGAACATTTTTGCAAATGAAATTGACGAAGAAAAAGATCACAAAAGAGAATACGAACCAAGGGAGACATTTTATAGAAAAGTGAGGAACTCTTGGTGAACAGAGAACGAATTGCTTGAGGAATACTCGAATGGTGTTACAAGTTGATCACCGACTATTTATACGATTTCGCTCCGGCTATAATCAGAACTGCCAAGGTGATCGACCAGATGCTGAAATCCTCGGACTGTCCAGCGGTCCTCTTTTAAGAGCGAAGGCCTCACCTTCCATTTCTTTTGTCACTAATAATCAAAACGTGTGTAATAAATGATTTCAAGAACATTTCTAATAAACTAAAAAAAATGCCCTTTGAATCTTTTTTTATCCCATAAAATGTTTTAATTTTTTTGGACCTCCATATATTAATTACTCTGAAATTCTTGTTCATTTAAAGCGAATACTAGTTTTAATCAATTAAAATTGTAACATACTGTTCTAACTTTTTTAAATTACAGTTTATTATTGATACATCTTATGGGGAGGTTTAATAAAGTTTTGTCATTCATGAAATTAAACTTTCATAAAATTTTTCAAAATGAGTTTTGAACGATTTTAAAATTCAGAAAACCCAATGCTTTTATTATATGCCGTACTGACCATTCAAATCGAATTTCCCTTTTATTTATTTATTTATTTATTTATTTAATACTTTCTCGATTTCATTTCGATTACTTTTAGGTGAATTTCCTTAGAATTTTACATACAAACAGATAAATATAAATACATAGATAGTTGTGTTTCCTGAAATTTTTTTTGTTACATTTTTCTTTATCTAGACGTGGTAATGTTTGAAGAATTTAATTGTCCAAGTGACCTCGTCCTTTATTTCTATCTCGAAGTGACAAGAAAAAAGTGACCGATTAAATACTCTTCTAGTGCTTCTTGTTTGATACTGTTTTCCATATTCAAATTACGAAACCATTGGCATCGTTTTCTTAATTGGTTATAAAATTTAAGAAGCTGTATTTAAAGGATAGCTGACATTGAAAGTATTGTCCATTACACGAGTAATGAATGGTGTCATGTTTTGAAGAACGAAACAAGACGAAAAATTGTGAACCGCCAGTATACAATTCTATTTTGCATATCAAATAAAGCTTTACATATACAATTCTTCATTTGCTATGTACTTAAAGTTTCGGCTGAATAGTTAGATTAATTATCAAGGGTTCCTGGACTAGAAACTTGTAATTGTTTTCTTTGTATGTCTGTTCTTTAATCATTTCCCCCCTGAAAATATCAGTCTATTTTCTCATTTATTGCAATATGAGATGAGGGAGTTCTCGGCAAAACCTGTAAACGTTATCTTTTACACAGTATTTTTCGTTATAATTTCTGAAGTTTTAATCTACAACTACAGAGGTTGATTCAAAAGTAGTGGCCGATCACCGCGCAAACTTTTAAATGGGCACCAGACAGGAACCACTCATTGCTAATCTTCAAAGTGGAGTTCATCATGCTCGATGGTCTTCATCCAACGATCAGCCAGTTGACGGATGCCCTCGCGAAACCACTCCTTCAGTTTCTGGGCGAAAAAGTCACGCAGGGCGTCTTCAACCTTACTGACATTGGCAAAGCGCCGTCCACGCAGGAAGTGCGCCATGGACCGGAAGAGATGGTAGTCGGAAGGTGCAAGGTCGGGGCTGTAAGCTGGATGTGACAGAACCTCAATTTTTTCCAGCAGTTGACGGCACACCTTCACCCATTGTTGTGCTTGCGCGGGCATCATCTCGTGGGGCACAACCCGGCAGCTCCTGTTGACCTTTCCCATCGTGCAAATGTCGAACCACACTCAATTGTGATGTCCCGATGTCCGCCGCTAGTCCACGGGTGCTGCTGCCTGGGTTGTTTCCACTTGGTTGTCGTAGGGCTGCGTCATCCACTTCTTTGGGTCTTCCGCTCCTTGGCGCATGTTCTAGGCCCATGTCTCCAGACGAAAAGCGGGAGAACCACCGTCGTGCTGTCCGTTCATTGGTCACACCCTGACCTTCCACCCTGCAAATTTCGGCGACTGCTGCTCGTGCATTGGTCCCCTTTTTCCAATAGTGACGAAGGAGCCCTCGTATCATCAATTTTTCTGCCATATTTTTACACTGGCTGACGCAGGTGGCACAATGTCCATGGCATTCAAATTCGTATTGAGGTTTCTTCCCACTCTTTTCTCTTAATAAACTGCGATATACCTTTGTGGTAAATGGTCTTCGCCCAAAATTCGTCAGACTCTAACCTCCCCTCCCGAGTCGGCCACTACTTTTGACTCAACCTCTGTAGATGGAACCGGCCAAAATTTGACGGCAAACAACTGTGTGGTCTCATAAATAATCCTCTCCACAAAGACGTCACAATCAAGAACTTTGCTAGCATTGATGATCAAATTAACAGCAATTACATATAATAATTAACAACGATAACAATGAAAAGGGATAGGAAACAAGAGAGAAAACAAGAACTTTTTTAACAAAAATTAACCGACTTCATTGGTCAAAAACCTTCCCAGAAAAATATTCAGTCGAATAGCAAAATCCCCATCCAAATCGGATCAGTAGTTTTTGAGAAAATCGCGAACACACATACATACATACATACATACATACATACATACATACATACATACACACATACATACATACATGCAGAAACCTCCTTATTTGAAGTTGGTAAGAAAGGGTTTTTTGCAAACCACGCTTTTATAATGTTTTATTATTATATCTCTTCAAGCCGGCGTCAACAGTTTGTAAAAGTAATTGGTTGGTCTGACAATTAAGCAATTCGTATAACAATCGTCCCTCCGCAAGTCGGCAACCAAGTTACCGACTTGTGGAGAGAAGACTGAAATCAATTTTTGCCCTAGAACGCGTTTCAGTGAACCGATTTGAAAATTTTTTCCTTTAACATGCATTGTCGTTGGTCCTGTGTATGCGTATCAAGTTTCAGCTCTCTAGCTTCTCGGGATGTTGGTTTAATATTGATTACAAGAATTTACCCAGACACACTGAAAAGCAAGTTAAATAAAAGCGTGTAAAAAGCCGGTTGTGTGTTCATTTGCATATGTTTACAATTTCGCTAATACATATTTGATGGACTCTCTACATTATGTGAAAATAACACATCAAATTTGTTTTTCTCTTTGAAGTTATAATCTGAATTAATAATGAATAAGAAGTAGGACTGGTCTTTATACGAGTGGACATATACATACACCAGTCAATTTATTAAAAACTTCACCTAATACATGTGCTAGAGAAGTTGGTCCCTTGCACACTATAGCACTCGGTTATGGCTGTGTATGCAGTACAACTATTTCAATTCGTCTCAAAAATATTCGATTGGGATGAGATCGGTTGACTATACTGGCCAATCGATAACCGATTGTTCTTCTAACCACACGCTAACAATTAGGGATTTATGACGTGGTCTACTGTCCTGTTGGAAGATCCTATCACTCTTGGGAACGTAGTGGTCATGCATCTAGTCAGCGATGATGTTTAAGTAAGACGTTCGAGTTAGGCGCTGATCAACTCTGATTAAGAAACTAAGACAATGAAAAAATTTCATTAACTATCATATTTCATTAACTTCCAGAATCGATATCAGACCATATTACGCCCCTCCATCCGAAACAGTTGGAAAATGGAATCGTCAGAGCAAACAATCTATCTCCAATCTTGTCTCAATAGAGTCGTTTTTTCCCTCTACCGATAGGAGAGGACCCTAACGAGAAGGTCTGTTTTGTAACACAATCATGCAAGGCTTTAACGGCTTGGCGTTCCAAAGCGCCTTCCGCAGAATCGGCGTAATATTGTACTGGTGACACGTTCAGCTATCTTATTCAACTTGTGGACGTCCGAAGGCGTGTCCTTATATGATGGTTTTTTCTTATCACGCCTTTCTGTGAAACTCTTGAAAGAATGTCTGTGAAGAGCTTAAAAGGTTCACTGTTTTTCTAATGGCGCCACCTACTCTTCTGGCGCCAACAATCATACTATCTTCAAAGTCTGTTAGATCTTTTGCTATTTTCCGGTTGAGACCACCTAATACATGCAAACAAGGCCATGACTCATCTGCAATAATTGGCGCAATAAAACTGCAAAACCGAAAATCAATATGTCGTTTTGAATGGAACATACCCAACAAATTTAAGTAGAGGTGACTATAAACTTCTTATCAGTGCTTCGCATTCGATAGTGATCTTAGCAACTCTGATTATGGACACAGAAAGCGTAAAATATGATGATCATTCTATTGCACCATCGTAACACTCTACGGCTCTCCAGTACATTAAATATATCAAATTCATTTATATAATTTCATCCATTGTCTCAAATTTAATTATGGCAATGGAGTTAAAATTGACCAATTCAACAGAGAAGGAAGATATGATGTAGTGTACTGCAGAATAAACAGCATGCATAGAGGCAATCACAAAAGGAACAAGAATCATTTAACTGATCTCAAAGGGATGAATGGCGAGAGGATAGTGGAAGAACAGGCTATTATTCGCACGGGGAGGAACAGGATATTATTATTCATAAACTCTCTATGAGACGCAAGGAAGACTTGAAGAAACGGAGACTGGATGAAGATGCATGTTGTTTGGATATTCTTCCTGTAGAAGTTGAAAAGATACTGAATGAAATGAAGAAGAACAGAGCAACAGGTGTAGACGTTATACCTGTAGAGATTTTTTAAGCCCATAGATGACACTGAAATAAAAGAACTGATCAGGTTATGTAATGAAATCTACTAAACTGGACAATGGCTAAAGGATATCCTGAAGACAAAAAAATACAAATGCGAAGAGATGCGAAGACTTCAGGGCCATTAGTTTGATTTACCATGCACCCTAAATTCTGCTAAGAATTTTAAAGAGAAGATTGTACTCGAAGCGTGGAACAAGAGACGCCATTAGACTCTTAAGAATCATTGGAGAATGGTATCTAGAAAAGGGAAGAGAACTTAACATTTGCTTTGTGGATTTAGAAAAAGCATTCGACAGAATACAACGGGATACTCTTTTTGGAAAGAAAGGGCATCGACTGGAAGGATAGATGACTGATTCAAAATCTATAAATGGAGCTGTCACCAAGTTTGATGACTGTTGATTCATCCAAGGCTCTCGATGGTGATGCTCCATCGAAGAGCAAGCTTGGTCTTATTGTGGCGCCATTTATTGACAGCACAGAGAGCTTGGCGTTGTCTCAGTTGCAAACTCTTAAGCGCGAGCGTCATAAGAAAAGGAGGAAACGGCGCAGAAAGGTGCGCAAGCGTTGGCGTCATGAGCGGGAAATTTAGATCGAGGAGAGAGTTTTTGGAACCGATTCGAGCGGACGCAAGAAAGTTCGTTCTGCCGTCAGTGCGTCGAGCTCAAAGAAGACGACGTGACAATTCACGCCAAAGGTCGGGGACGACTGACGAGCTCCGCATATCCAGACGAGAGTGGCTTCGAGTGTTCCGAGCTAGAAAGACGGAATGCCCAGCGAACGGCTCGCGACTTTACGCGAGTGTCACTAACTGTTTTGTGCTATAGTTCCACGACTTTTCCAGCTCCTGCCCGACTCGACGAGCGATACGAGGAAGCCAGCAACGAGGACAACGTAGTCGACGCCCCGTCGGCAACCTCGCCAGAGTTCGAGACGCCCGTTTTGCTGCCAAACCCGTGTCGCCTACCTCAACCATTGTTCCGCCGCCAAGAGACCTCAACGCTAGGAGAACGCTTGTTGTAGCGGCTTATATGGACTCCGCCGTGTTTATAAAGGCCGAGCTCTTGGACCCCGCCTTGATTCCGGATGGACATTTAATTTGGATCACTCCATGGACGCATGAGACCTTTTGGCTTCATTGGATTAGGCGCCCTGCAGCCCTGTTTAAGGTGGGTCAAAATTTTGGGCCAAAAAGAACCGTCACTAAGTTAATCTGTTTCCTGTCTCTCAATTTTTCCTCTATTTTTCTCGCTCGAGCGCATGGCTTAAACTTATTGCTGAATTGTTAGTAGGCACGTTAATTTGCGCACTCAGTCTCTGATAAGATTAAGCGCCGCCCTCATTGCACAGCGTAATTATTAAGACTATTTATGTTCCATACATGTTAGCGCGTTGCTTAACTCTAATCTGGCCTTTCCCTTTATCTTTTCTTTTATAGTTATCAACGGCTATTAGCCGGAACCCAAACGCGATTGCGTCGCCGTTTGTGAACGGTGCAGCCGGCGTAGCAGCGAGTACTCTTCTCAGAACTACCGGCTGTGAAACGAATATCCGGTCCTTCTGCTCCCTTTTCCGAGGCTCCTCGTTACGCCGCTGTTTGGACAATTTAGAAATAATCACCTGTAAAGGTTTCTATTTTTCCTAGTTAATAATAAGCTTCCCCTTTTAGCTGTGAGCCGGTTAAGTACGTCGCTATTACACAGCTGCAAAATTGGCATCGCCCTAAGAGGGGGCGAACGGGAACGGCTTATTTGATACAGTTCTCTGTTCGTATTAATTTCATTCTTTATTTGTAAACCCAGGGTCCGTCCTTTGGGTCGGGCCAAGTTTTTTTGTTGTACCCGAGCGAGCTCTCCAGTACAACGCCCGTTTTTGTTTATGATAATCATTTTTTTATATATGACAATGTAAAACGGAGGTTCGTTCCTCGGTTTGGGCAAGGCATCGTCCTCATACGTTTCTTGCGCTTTAGCAAGATCGTGGCCTTTTCAACTAAATGTTCTGTGTATTTTATCACCTTGTGTTGTTGAATAAAAGTTAAGCCAAAAGATATGCTCTGTTGTCAATTTTAGCTAATTAAATTCTTCCACTGCGCTATACTCTAATATACGTGACAGGAGCAAACCGTAACGTTGAAGGTTCATCTGTAAATACAGTATATATCAAGATAGGAAGAGAAGTGAGACAATGATACCGTCTTTCATCAACTTTTTAACATCTACGTAGATGAAATTATCAGCAAACGCTTGGAGCGAAAATTCCAGGATTAACATGAGAGGAAGAAGAATCCAGTGTATCTGGTTTGCAGACGATCTGGCCATTCTAACAGAACAGGTAACGGATCTTCAGCATGTGTTTGGATCTCCAAATACGAATTAATGTCAGGAAAACCAACGCTTAGGACTTTTCTCCCATCTTCATTTCTTACCCCCCAAAATCCTCCTTCTATTATATAACACTTTAATCCACTCCTTGCTTTCCTATGGTCTTCAATTTTGGGATTCAACCACTAAATCTAATTTACCACGTCTACAAGATTACAAAAATGGTTTGTACTTACCTTATTAAAAGTACGCAAACCTACTCCTGTCTCTCACCTTTTTATTTCCGTGGGCATAACCTCAATACACCAACTCTACCATTATAGCCTAGCAGTTTTCATATATAACGCAATTAACAACATTATAATTACATCTCTCCCCCAACCTTATTTACAACCGTTAGAACATCCGCTACAACACCCGACATAGAAATTCCTTCCCAATCGCCCATTTTGTCTCTATCGTCGGCAACAGACTTTGGTGCACTTTACCCCCAGGCCTCCGTTCGTCACTAAGCACCAATATTTTCAAATCCCGTCTAAAGAAACTTCCTCTCTACACCCCCATCTAACTAATTCCTGCCCCTCACCATTCCCCTCCCTTCTCTAAAACTTGTTTTATAAATCATCAAATATTGTATCTTTGTTCCCCATCCAGGAACCTACCTCGTCGGCCCCCGCCATACTGGCCCCGGATGAACGACTTGCATCTCCCTTTAGATTAAATAAATAAATAAATAAAATAAATAAAAACCGAAGCGATGAAAATTTGTAAGAAAGATCGGACGTTGAAGTTAAGTTTGAATGGGCCGTTAATAGAACAAGTTCGAACCTTCAGATTACCACCTAGAAGTATTGTCAGTGAAGAATGGAAATGCCTTGACGAGAACAAGGGCAGAAAACCGCGATGGCGAAAGTGGCATTCCAGAAGCATCGGAGGCTGTTATATGGTCCTTTAAATTTGGAACTCCAAAAAAAAAAATTGGTGAAGTGTTTTGTATGGAGTGCAGGATTGTATGGTTCAGAAATGTGGACACTTAGGAAGGCTGACATAAAGAAGCTGGAAGTATTTAAAATGTGGACTTGGAGAAGAATGACGCGGACAAAGTTAAAAATGTAGATGTTTTGGGAAGCATAGGAGAGGACAGATAACTGTTGTGGGGAATCAGGAAGAGACAAAGCAACTGGATCGCCCACATCTTATGAGATAGAGAAGGTCACGGTTGAAGGTACAGTTAAAAGGAACGTCTCCAGAGGAAGAAGAGAAAGAATCCATTTGTTGGATTCTTTGAAGGCAGGCAATTCGTAAACCAATTTGAAGACACATGCATAGGATAGAGATCGGTGGAGAAATATGTTTTAAGTATGGACCTGTCGAAGGACATAAAACTATTTATTGCTTGATTATATCAGAACCAATTCATTTTCGTCATCATTATCAGGTATTTAAGCAGACGATTACATGAAAAATACATACAGACGAACATAGAACCTCCTCCTTTTTGAAGTCGGTCAAAAATATGGAAAATTTTATACAGTAACCTATATATCTTGTCAAAATATAGAGTAATTCAAATTAAAATATCCCTATGGGACGAATGAAGGGTATGCTAGGCTACAGTCCTTCCGGCCTTAGTTTGCGCGAAATGCGACGGTCGTTTCAATTGTTGGACATTGTTACAACACAAATTAAACAATACTTAACAATTGAAATGTCCATCACATTTTGCGCAAAATAAGGCTGGACAGACTATAGTCACGGCCTTCTAGATACTACCAGGCCTGAACATGGAAAAGATAAAACATTATTACGTCAAACTGGTGGTGCTATTACAGAGGTTAGTTCAACGTCACAATCTTAGTGCTTCAACAATACAGTATTGACGTCATTCTTCTCCAAGTCCACATTTTAAATACTTCCAGCTTCTTTACGTTCGTCTTCCTAAGTGTCCATATTTCTGAACCATACAATACTACACTCCATACAAAACACTTCACCATTTTTTTTTTAGTTCCAAATTTAAAGGACCATATAAAAGCCTCCGATGCTTCTGGAATGCCACTTTCGCCATCGTGAGTCTGCCCTTATAGCCAGAATGAGACACAATATAATACCTCAAGCTGAAAAATTGACAGGTTAGTCAACAAAAGATGAAATTATTAATGCTGCAACAAATTTTCAAAATAAGTTAAAATCATTAATTTCACGCTTCGATAAATATAATTTCACGTTTTTTTTTTATCTATTCATGGAGAATGTGATGAACAAATTCATCATTCATATAAATATTTTGTTAAAAATTACCTTTCTATTTTATTTGTTATTGAGTAGAAAGCTTTAAAACACATCAGTGCCGTTTTTCTTATGAAATTACTACACACAGGCAAACATATTTTTTTTTGAGTTATCTAAAAATTATTAACACACTCATATCGAATTTAATATAGGCCTATTAGATGCTAAAAATATCTTGCAAATTTTAAAAAGATGGTAGAGGGGACCAAAATAAGCATTTTCCGCCATAGAATGTGTGTCCGGAAATAACGCACTTAAGCGCGGAAGTTTATGATGTCTGGGAATAAAGGCATCATTTTCCTGCTGGGTTTTACAACAGCATGCATCGCTTTACAAACGCTGAGATTCCAAATATCCATAACCTAACCTAAAGTAACCTAAGCTAATCTAACCTAACCTAACCCGCATCACATCTGCTAGCATTGACGGATCCACTTTCGCAAATCTGGCGGTGCACACGCTCAAACGTTTGTCGATTCGGGAGTTGTCTCATCGGGAATCGTTCCCTTACAGTCTCTAAGCAACTAGTCCGTTTCCATTCGCTGCCCCATATTTCATGTGGATATTTGCAAAGCGATGCATGCTCTTGTAAATCCCAGCGAGGAAATGACGCCTTTACTCTCAGACGTCATCGACTGTCACCTTAAAAGGGTCATTTCCAGACACACATTCTATGACAAAAAAATGTTTATTTTGGTCCCCTCTACCACCCTTTAAAATTAGTTAGATATTTTCCGAGCACCTTGTATAATTTCCATATCCTAAATTGGCAATATTCCTGTGTCTTCAGAGACAAGGAAAAAAAACGGGGAAAAAGTTAGGCAAGACTGCGCTCATATTTGCCATCAAATGCAGTTCTTCAGAGAAAATGCCAACGTCTTCATAGTAATGTTGTTGTTTCTTTAGCAAAGTAGAAAAGGAATCTTATGAATAACCGATAGCTGGCCAGCACAGACAAACAGACTTCCTATCAAAAATTCTGAGAGGAAAATAATAAGCCTGAAATTTGTGTAAAAATTATCCATCCTAAATACACTATTTAGTTATTTTCATGCTTTTGACAGGCAGTTAACGTACAGAGTGGCCCAAAAAAACTTGCTCACTTTGAGAGCTGATAAAGGTTTTATTAATGAACAGATTATAATGATATTTTAATATGTTCTTATCGAGATAATACAGAATGTTTCCAATCATAAAACAAAGAAGTAATTTATATTTTTATTGGATAACCTACTGGATATGGCTACCTTTCTTTTCTATCGCCAAATTTAAGCGGATAACGAAAACGACAGATTACAATATTGGCTGTGAGATTTGAGCTATCTTTCTTCTGATGGAGCCTTCACTTAAATTATTAAGTAGCGGAAGAATGGAGCTATTTACTGTTTTGACAATCTCCTCTGTCGGTCAGTTGTCCGTCTGTCTCCTTCATATTTTCTACGAGGGTTTGTCGAAAAGTAATGCCTCCATGACTATTTTTTTATTTTTTAACCGATTTTCAAAATTCTAATTGTACCTGATACTTATATTTGTCCTCTATATAATGCACTATTCACTTTTCGACATAGTACCCATCCCTTTTCACGCATTGCGCCAACGGGGTTGTTGTCGACACGAGGATTGAATGGCATCTTTCACTTCGTCGTCAACGCAACTCATGTCCCTTAAGGTGCTCTTTCTTCTTTGGGAAGTGATGAAAGTCGCAAGGTGCAAAGTCTTTCATCTTTGAACTGCAGTTTTTCATCTTTGAACTGTAGGCGCTGCAACGCCTCTGGTGTGTGGCGACCGTGTGCAGGTGGGCTTTATCGTGTTGCAGAAGAGGGTCCAAAGCTGCCATTCAATCCTGATGTCGACAAAGCCGCGGAATTCCTCTCCGTAGGGCTCACCCGACTATCCGAGTTACAGCCATAGAGGCATTACTTTTCGACCAACCCTCTTATATTTTTTGACTATAAGGTTGAAATGCAGAATATAATTTAATATTGGCATACACTATTAGCTTGGCTTTGATTGATTCATTTCGGGTCGGCGTTACAGAGGCGGGAGTTAGAAGGAGGCAAAAGCCATCTATACGAAATATAGTTATGTAAAGGAGTAAAATTGAGTATGCAGATTACTGTAGGTAACATTACTATGAAGTTTGGGGCAAATGGTTCCAGTGGGTCGGAGTTGTAAAGGGCAGCAGCCACGTGGTCTTTAGAATATTAGCACTTTCAAACGGCAATATGTGGCATATGATATGCATTCGAACGAAAATGATGAAAAACAAAAGAAGATAGACCTCTTTTACATTTTCTAGATACGTACTACATTGGAGAAAATCATTTTTGATTTTAAAAAATGCGGTTTAAAAAGTGCATAAAAAGAGGTAAAACAAATGGATGAACTCAGGGTTTCTGTTACTTTCTTGATAAAGACCTATACGGAAATATTTTGTTACCTTGTTACATACAATGCATGCTGCACATATGAAGAGACGGAGAGATTATTTCTTTCTTTATTAAGTAATGCAAAACCAACAATATAAACTTTCCAATACTGGGGGTGGCCGTGGCCTGGTTGTCTCGTCGGTTGGCTCGCTGATCGATGGAGTTAAGCAACTTCAGGCGCGACCAGCGCTGGATCCATTTGCTGAGTGGCAGCAGCTGGTTATAGCCACTGGTTTGTTCGTCCGCCAGCAGCTGTTCCATCATGAACCCCCCGTGCTTCGGAGGGCACTGTCATCTCGTAGCAGTCGAAGGAGTAAGTGCCCTCCGAAGTACGGGGGGTTCATGATGGAACAGCTGCTGGCGGACGAACAAACCAGTGGCTATAACCAGCTGCTGGACATCCCGTAGCAGCGCAAAACTCCCTCGAAGGAGTAAGTGCCGTAGATTATCGTTCTGCGATAATCTACCCGTGTACAAAATAAGGATAGTACCGAATGCTTTCCTTTTCTTCCATTTCATTACAACATTTTTTCCCATTTCAATATCTTTATTTTAGACCATTTCGTACTCGTGAATAAGACTTATCCTGTTTATCTACAGTATAAGTGAATTGCATGTTAATTAATCTTGTGAATTTAAGCATATGATGCACATAGTCATTTTACAAAAATAAGATATCACCCCCCCCCCCCCCTAAGGAAGGTCCCGAATTCAAGGAATTAGGCCCCTTAAATGTGGAGTAGAAAAGTGGATATAAAGTGACGGTTAAGAAGCGGGGAATAAAAGTGGGAGAAAAGAAAGGGCAAATATATCCCCTACTTTTTATCCTCTTTAGTTTTTACCTTTTCTTGTACCCACGTTTTAACCTTCATTTTTAATCAGAAAATTGATTTTCTCGAATGTAGTGTTTAGAAAAGAACTCTACCTTATAAAATGTTAATAGTTACCATCACGTGACCACTACCCCTATAATTCCGCCCCCAATGGGACATTCGGTCAAAATTCATTGTAAGGTAGATCTTGCCTAGAAATCTGCATACCGAATTTCATTCCTTCCTGCAACCGTATAGAGCAGATGCACCCCTATAACTCCCATTCCCATAACTCCGACCTCAGTCAACCAATCCAAAATTAAATAGTATAGCAAGATATTCCATAGCAATTTATATTCCAAATTTCAACCTTCTATATCACAGGGTAATCGAAAAAAATACAAGGAACAGACGGACATGGTAAAACCAAAAAGTAGCTCCATTCTTTCCTTACTTGTTAATCACAACTTTAATAATTTGATATTTCTCCGGTTTAAAAATTGTGGCTATAAAATCATTTAATTAAATTAGTGCTGTTGTATAAATATATTTCTTCTATCTTAAACGGAGTTTTTTGACGTTTTTTTTTTCCATTCAATACAAGGCAAATCAAAATGATGGACCCGATTTCAGAAGTTTACTCTGTGAAATCTAATGAACTCGTCAAAAGGTATACATTCAAAGTTTATTTCAAACATATCACATCACTAATCATAGAGTTGTTTACATGATAGTAAGAACACAGAACGATCTCTGTTCTCCAGTCAACGCCATTTTCTTTAACAGCTCGCTGCTGACTCTTAGCGGTTGAAAGTGAAAACACTGCGTGGAAACTAAACTGGGAAAGTTAACCTTTCGAAGCACATGTCTCACATTACGATACGTCGTTAAACATCACAGAATAAATGTCTGAAATCGGATCCATCATTTTGACTTGCCCTGTACTAAACTTAATGCAATAAAATGAAACATTTATCCATAATACTTCATGCTGATCTAGTTTTTATTAGAATGATAATATGCAATTTCTAAAAATGAGTTCACGATTAATTACATTAAATAAATTTATATTTTTGTGGATTATTTGAAAAGTTTTGCACTGTAAATGAAAGGAAAATGATTGGAAAGATATACCTGCAGTAATATACATGCAACTGAATCTTAATCTTTTTGTATTTCTTTTAAAAATAAAGACAAGCAATTTTAATAACAAATAGAGACGATACAATTTATTTCTTCATATCAACTAAACAGTTCGGTAGTATTTAAATAGTTTTTCGAACAAGCTATGAATTGATATAACGCCTTCAAATCTTGCTTTTTCTTTACATTTTCGGTAGGTTTTTACTTTAGATTTAAATAAGTTTTATAGAAATATTCGGCACTTGACGATCTTTGGATGCTTCTTCGCTTCTAACTACGATTATAAGAAATTAGATACCAAATTAAAGGCTCGGTACATTTGAAAAACAAGAAAATTTTTGAAAATTATTTATAACACTTCGTAGTCTATAGTCTAAAATATATACCTTATAGTCTTCGTTCGATAATTGATCATTTAATGAAGTTTCAAATGAACTTTGCCACCTACTCCAGCCGTAAAGGTGTAACTATGGGAATTGATGGGTCCATTACGTTCAACGCTAACTTGACCATTACCAAAAGGGTTAGCGTATCCGTAGGAAAAGTGGGTGTTGTCCACGACGACTGGAGCAGCTGCAACTGGGGCGGCATACGAGACAGCTGGAGCGGCAGCAACAGCGGGGGCGGCTATGGCTGGAGCAGCATATGAGACGGCTGGACCAGCAGCAACGGCTGGGGCGGCATACGAGACGGCTGGACCAGCAGCAACGGCTGGGGCGGCATACGAGACAGCTGGAGCGGCGGCTACAGCTGGGGCGGCATACGAGACGGCAGGAGCGGCGGCAACGGCTGGAGCAGCGGCAACGGCTGGAGCAGCGGCAACGGCTGGAGCAGCGGCAACGGCTGGGGCGGCGGCAACGGCAGGGGCGGCATACGAAACGGCTGGAGCGGCGGCTACAGCTGGGGCAGCGGCAACGGCTGGGGCAGCGGCAACGGCTGGGGCGGCGGCAGCTACGGCATGGGCCTCAGCGATCGGAGCGGAGTAACGAACGGCTGGGGCTGCAATTGGTGCGGAGTAAGATACTGCTGGAGCTGCTACTGGAGCAGAGTAGGAAACGGCTGGAGCGGCAGCCACTGCAGGCGCTGCTGCAACGGCAGGTGCACTGTAAGCGACGGCGGGAGCGGCAGCTACGGCGGGGGCGGCTGCAACAGCGGGAGCAGCAGCAACAGCATGGGCACCAACAGAGACGCCTGGAGCAGCGTAGCTGACTGGAGCGGCCAGTCCTAAACCACCGCCAATGTAACCAGCATTAGCGTAGACGACGCTAAGAGCTAAGACGAGGAAAGCCTAGAAGCAAATCATAATAAAATCGATTAGCGATTATCCCAACAGAACCGTATTCTTATCTATTAAACAGACGATTAAAAGTAATTAAGATGATATGATTGAGTAAAAATATTAACTTCTGAAACTATTCTTGAAAGGAGTACTTTTAAATTTGCTTTTCTGAATGTTTCAGCAGTTCATTTTAAGGTAATTCAATTAGCAAAACTATATAAAAGTTTTTGGTTGTTAGAAGTTAATACTAACCAGTGAGGACATAATGTAGAAAAGTCGGAGTTCTACAGAACAGGAAACGAATTGCTTGAGGATTATTCGAATGGCGATAAAAGTTGATCACGGACTATTTATACCATTCTGCTCCGGTTATAATCGTCGATCAGAACTGCCAAGGTGATCGACCAGATGCTGAATTCCTCGGACTGTCCGGCGTTCCTCTTTTATGAATGAAGGCCTCGCCTTTTCTTTTTACCCACTAATAAGCTAAACGTGCGTAATAAATTTTTCAAGATCATTTCAAAGAACATTTTTTATAAAACCGTAAAACATTAAATTGAATTTTTCCTCTCATATTTGTTATTTGTTTATTGCATTCGTTCCTGTAAATTAAACTACTATAGATAGATTTTTAAATATATTTCATTTTGATCTTTTCCTTTTTTATTTCCCGCCATTCTTAATTAAATATCCATTCCATTTAATTTATTCTATTCAAATTTTTAAGATATTTGGTTCTATAGTAAAGATGATGGCACTCGGTTAAGAGAAAAGTAATGTTAAAAAATGTTACGCATTATTAAGACTCATTTCACTGTATAGTAATTTTTATACATGCATATTGTTATAGGTTTATAATTTTTAAAGCGACGTAGATGAGCAGAAGATTTTAATTTACAAATATTAATTCTTTTTACTTTTGAAAATGTAAAAGTGTGAAAGATAGCTATCAGGAACTGTCCAAATGGCCTTCACCCTCTTTCTAATTTTGGAAGGACAATAGTAATAAAAAGAAAAGAAAACAACTGGCTTTTCCAGTACTTGCTTAAAACAATTAAGGCTATTGATAATACGAAAGAGAATGATTTAAATCACTTTACATTGAGACTTTTTTTTTCTACTACTACTTTTCTATTCTTCTTTTACCTTTCATTATCGAAGATGTTAAATAACCATTGGATCTGTTTGAAATTTAATCTAGCAGTGGATGAATCTACTGAGGCTTACTTGGTCTTCCTAGCTTGTTAGCAAAACGACATACACACACATCTATGCTCTCAGCGGGATTCGAACCGTGACTGCACCTTAGCACTCTCGTTTTTTGAGGGAAGATTTTTTCTCGTAGATGTAACTACTATTTATTATCACTGTTTAGCACATTCTTAAAATTGTTTACTTAATTTTTTTTAAGTGACGATTAATAATAAGTGTTGGACGTACATATCATTAAAATTTTTTTCTTTTTGACTAACAGGTTAATGAGAAAATTTAAAAGTATTTTTGAACTGAATCAGTGTTTACTCGGTTTTTATTTTAAAAAATGTAAATTTTCAATCATTTAGATTACTGATTTTGGTTGGTGATTTTTTTATTTTTTTATTTTTTTATTAACCAAAGTTTATTATTTCCGAATTTAAACCTTTTAAATTGTCTTCGTAATAATTAGTTGAATTGATTAATAGCAAAGAAATGGAAATTTTTAATAAAAAAGGAAGGGAATAATTAAAGGATTAATAAAGTCTAATTAATTTTTTTAAACTGATCCTTGACATTTTTCTCCTGTATTCATAGCAAAAAATAAAAAATAAAAAAGAACACCATAAAAATCTAGGAATAATTCTCTAAATCAAATTATTGTCCTTGTTGGCAGGCACATAAACATTGCTCCTAAAAAATAATAAGCTCCAATTTCATTTTTAATTTTTTTATTGAAGGTTTTAAATGTTCTAAACTAAGATTCATATACTTGAGCATCACCAGTAGAATGAGGAAATTTTTTTTTTCTCTTTTTTTTTTTTTATATTTTTTCTTTTTTTTTCTTTTAGAAAGGAATTTGTCCTTTCTCTCTCATTACTTTATTTTTTTTATTTTTCTTTCTGCCGAAAGATCTTAATAACAAGAAAGCGGCGACATTTTAATTATCAACTAACTGTGATATAGGTTATTCTATATTTGCCTTTAAGGATGTTCTATTTTTCTATATTATTATTATTATTATTATTATTATTATTATTATTATTATTTTGCTTTTATTTCCATTTTTTCCCTTATATATGGTGAATACCATTTGGGAAGAATTCTTATGGCCCAAATGATATCAAAATGCTGTTAAAAGGATTTGAACTTGTAATCGGACAAAGAGTTTGGAATATACAATTTATTGGAATACACAACAACTGAATTAAATCCATTCTGATTTATGATTTGCACGAGTCAACAATTACATGCAATTTGATTATTATCATTCAGTTCTTAAGAAAGCAGTTAAATTGTCTATATATACCTATACATATTGTATTGATTTGTTTTAAAAAGAAAAGCCTGAAATTGAAAAATTTTCCTCAAAATTCACACCGAAAGTCGACAGTGATGCTTTAAATGCAAAAGCATTAATCTGAGCGTCTAACTCAAATAAAAATGAAAGTCAAGATAATTATATTAAATTAGTTTATTCGTGTTTTGAAATCAAGCCCATTAAAAAAATACCGTTATCAAAGTTATAAGGCAATGATTATAGTGAAATAGAAAAATCATAAAACGATTTTTGGTTTTAAATAATCGATTTATTTAAATGGCACAAGTTTTAAGACTTCGGAATTATATAACATTATAAATTTTAACGAATTCGCTGATTTCTTATATAAATTTTGTAGTTCTTAGGATTCGTATTTTGCAATATTATCACACGCTCGTTGTAATTAGCTTTTTCTCCTTTTCGTATCTCTTCGTTTCAATAGAAATCTGAAATATAGTAATAAGAAATATTGTAAGACAAGTTATTATGCAATTTAAATTAAAATTAACAATGCTTGACTATTATAGGATTAATTTAATTAAGCATAGAGAATTAAGATTTTATAATTCAATTCCTTGCCTTCTCCCTTGTAAAACAAAATTCAGAAGTTAATTCGCTTTGAGAACTAAGTTTATGTGTATAAAGATAATTTACTATTTATTCCAAAAAATTTCGAACCATATAAATGGGAGATTATGAACATTTCAGAAGCGGAACATTCTGAATTCGAATTACAAAAACGAATACTAAATTTGTTGCATATTTACCATTTAAACGACAGTTCCAGCACGGAAAGTGTAGCTGTGGGAAGCAATGGGTCCAAAGCGGGCAGCATGGACTTTGCCATTAGCGTAAGGGTTCAAATAGCCGTAGGAGAAGTGAGTGTTGTCGACGACAACGGGGGCTGCATAGGAGACGGCGGCGGGGGCAGCATAGCTGACGGCGGGAGCAGCGTAGCTGACGGCGGGGGCAGCATAGCTGACGGCAGGGGCAGCATAGCTGACGGCAGGGGCAGCATAGCTGACGGCAGGGGCAGCATAACCCACGGCAGCCGCTGGGGCTCCAAGATAGCCGGCGGAAGCGTAGCAAATGCAAGCAACCAAGAATACGAGTGTCTGAAATGAACAAAAATGAAGTTTTAATGTAACAAGCAAACTGAATTAAATCTTTGATCTTTGAATATTAAATTTATACGAATAGACGCCATTTATTAAATATATGGTATAATGCCGAGTTAAAGAAATGGTTTACGACACACTTATTTTCACAGTAATTTTCAATTAAACTTCAATTTTGCATTGCAATTACATTCTAAAATTGCCAGATGATGAAAATGGTTTCTTTAGTGGAATGTAATTCTCAGATTTAGCAATTTAAATAAATGCATATTTTGAATAAACACCCTATTTCAAATTATTTAAGCAATCATTAGGAGTTATTTCTGAAATAAAAGAGTGTTGCTTTTACCAATTTAAGAGACATTTTTGTTTTGCGTTGACTGTTGGAGTTATTCTCCTAGATTAGAAATCGTTTGCTTGTTGTGGAACTAGTGATGAAGAACGAACGGTCAAAAGCTAATATATATACTTCTTAATGCCAAGGTGAGGGCATGGTCACCTGGAAACCCTTCCCCGTTTCTGCCTCCACCTTTCCACTCGATACAGACATTGGCGTGAGAAACGGAATCCGCTAGAACGGATCTCCTTGAGAAAAGTGCTCGGCCTCGCACAAAAACCCGGCAGTGTCCGGTGTCCAAAAACTTTAATGGAATGCGTCTAAAAAATTATTTACAAGTATTGCATTAGAAAAAAAAAATGATTAAACAGTTTGTTAATTGTGAACATTTACTTAATGTTAAAAATTAAGACCAGTTTGTTAATTTTTGAGCGCAAGTTAATTTTTAAGGAGCAGATAATAGCATAAAGACAGATCTTAATCTCTGTACCTTGTACATCAAGAGATTATTAAAATATCATCATAATAATGAAAATGAATTCAGGATAGTTTTATAAAATTTTCTTTTCTTTGATATAAATAACTGAAAAGTGAGGAACAATTACGAGTAATTTTTAAGATGATATTCAATCTTATTCTTCCCCCTTATTGATTATTTATGAAAATTATTTGCATATTTGTTATTAATTATCGTCTTATAATTTTATACAAGTTTATACAACTTAAATTTCAGCCAGATCATTAAAATGGCCACTAATATTCTGGCTTTTCAATCATTAAAATGGCCTTTCACTGTTGACCTTTTAAACAATCATCGTCGAGATGCTGAAAATATCAGAAATCTAAAATAAAGCTTTTTGAATGGTTTTCCAACTATAATGTTTTCTTTATCTTTTCAAAATTCTGTTGTAATAAATATATGGCTAAAATATAATTAAATTTGAAAATCGCAGTCCTTTCATATACTTTTTATAAATTTGTCCAATAGCGGAAACAGATATACATAAAAAAAGTTTTTTATAAATATTTACTGTGCGTAAGACCAAGTTATTATTAAATGCAGGTAATTTCGTATACAAGAAAAAGAATCTTCAGATCCCCTTTTCAAGCCGTACATTTTATTTTAAACTTTCCGAAATTTTGACACGGATTTAAGAAGGATCCGAAGCATCACCTTCATAAAAACCCTGCTATTATTGTTGAAAACCGATATCTAAATAAAATTTCAAATCACTGACGCCATGATGTTTTCAAATTTAGTGACGTAAATTTACCCTTGTTTAGTCAGCCTTGTCAACTCGTACCGATGCTTTCCCATGTAATGATCGAAACATTGAATGACCGCAACAACGTACTTTGTGACCTTCGTCTTTCAAGTCATTTTACATTGAAAGCAATTGCCTCGTAGATCGATATGTCGATTAATTTCCTGGAGGAAATCCAAAAGAAAACGGCAACTCCTTAACAGGAATTTTTTTTTATGTCCAACAAAATTTGAATCCTAATCATTTCTAGATATTATATAATTACCTAAGCACAATATTTCAGTGTGCTTCTAAAAATCATACTGAAATTAGAGAAATTAGAAACTGTCATTTATATTTTAACGTTGGAACTGATTTACTTTTATATTTTTTTGCTACAGTCTTATTTAAATAGGAAAAAAACTGAAATCGTGAGAATGTTATCCTTTAGAGAAAATTTTTTATTCTGTGCGACCTTCCCTATTCATAAAACTTGATTTATGGATGGAAAAAATATTTTATAAAACCCATTTAAGAAGAAAACCTCATTAACGCTCATGTGGTCCAATTAGTGCTTGAAAGTTTAATTAATTTTTTATATTTTATTTAAAATATTAAATGAATCAGCAACAAATTATAATTAATATTCAAATTATATCGAAGATGTGATTTACAAATTAAAATTTTGGTTAAAGTTTAAAATATTTCAATAAATTATAAATTAGTTTTAATTTTTTATTCATAGTTAATTTCTAATTGATCTACTTTATTAAATTTTGAATGTTCGTTATATAATCAATCATAGCTCGCTTTGAAATTTTTTTTTGAAAATAATAGTTTGGAATTTTATGGCATCATTCAACAATTTATATAATTATTCGAAAAAATCTCGGTCACAACAAGCAGATATAATTTTATTATCTCTTTAGCAGCAAATTCAACGTGACAAATAATTTGGAGATCGTGTTGAGTACATTTAATTACTTCAGTAGAACCTCAATAAATCGAATTATTTCCTAATTCGAAGTTTTGGTCTTTTCCCTTCCGCTCCGGGGCTAAAATCTCTATAATTCGAAGTAATAGAATCTCCATAAATTGAATTTTTTTGCAGGAAAGTTAGCCTCTATAATCGAAGTTAACGCAAATAAATTGGCTCGCAAATTAAATTTTGTGAATGCGGACCTCTATAAATCAATTTGATGTCAGTGTATTTCTTTTCTATTAGAAGGTTTTCATAAGCTGTTCCGATAAGTTTTCATTCATTAGCAATTCTGATTGGTTTTACAAGCGTACTCGATTCCAATTGACCAAATAATCGTTCTACCAAATAATTTGCATTAGAAATTGAATAATCAGCTGCACTAACAGACAAAAATGACTGTGCACTCTACTGTTTGAACCCCGATAATTCGAATTTTAGTTTATTTAACCTCGATAAATCGAAGATCTCTATAAATCGAAGATCTCTTCCCTTGAGATTCGATTTATAAAGGTTCTACTATATTACAAAAGTAAACTGTTTGATAAGAACTTATGCTATACTAAATATGAAAGAAGAAATAAAATGGAAAGGAAATTGCTATTAAAAATATTTAGGTCAATATTTAACTGAAAAGTGTCATCTAAAACCAATACTGTTGGCAAGCAAAAAAAATTGACTCAGCTTATAATTCTGCACTTTGGAACAATTGTTTGTTGTTTTAATGCTAACAGTATTTTCATTTAAAAATTTTTATCTTTTACTAAACGGAATTTGAGAAAGTTGCTCCAACGTGAATGATAATTGAAACTGTTATGAGTACGGAATACTTGTTCAGCAGTTCTTGAAGTTGCTGTGAATCGCTAATTCAATTTCTTTTAGTTTCTGTTTATTTATTTATTTTGTTGATTTTTTATTAAATAATTTATTCATTATATTTGAATTTTTAGATAAATGTTAATACATAATGTACAAAATCTTTTTTTAAATTGATATATTCCTTCATATTTTAGTTCTTCTTCATATTTAATGTATTAAACTTGACTTCTCTTTTAACGTTTTCTTTTAAGAGATTAAAATTTGGTCTTAAAAATTCAATGTCTTGTAAAAAAAAAAAAAATTCAAATTTTTTAGAATTGCATTTATTTACGGTTGCATCTTTGCTTTTTTTATTTTAACTTTTTAAATTGAGTTTCAATTCTGTTCAATCTGTTAAATGTTTTCCAAATATTTGCTTTTCAACCAACCTAAAGGTCTACGTAGTTCGCAGTCCTTCTGATTTTTTATATAAGAAAAATAATAAACCTAATTTTATAAAAGTGAATATTGCAAAGAGCGATTATTGAGAAACGTTAAGTAAATAATTTTCATTTATTCATTTCTGCGGTTCCATTAAATCGCGCCAAGTAATTATTACATTAAAGCCACACATCTAATCGAACGTTGATAGCCATTAGAAAACTATAATGAACTCGAGATTTTGGGAAAGGTCCATTAGCCAGGAGAGAACAAGAACCTTCTTGTCTCCTTTTCCATTTCCACCCATAAACGAAGGCGTTTCCTCACATCACGAGAGAGAGAGAGAGAGAGAGCAGCATTCTTTAGGAAGGCGAGGTTCGTTATGGTTTTTTTGGCCAGATATACCGGGTGCAAAAGCCCAGCGTTCGACCGTGAACATTAGGGTCGACACTGGGCAAGAAAAAGAAGCTCCTCTTTATTACAAAGTCAAAAGGAATTAAGGTCTTCTCAAAATCTCTCCAGATCTTAAACAAAAGGGTCAATCGAGCCACTTTCATTTTTATGAGCCAGAATATACTAATTCCGGTACTTTTTAGGAAGATTAAAATAAAACTAACATCCAACTTAATTACCCTTGCTTCCTGGTTATTCGATCATTATCAAATCATTGCATTATTATCAATATTTAGGATGGAAAGAAAATTTTTTTAATATACATTTTACCTCCTAGCCATATACGTTCTTCACTAGCACCATTTCCGTTTTCTTTCCGAGGTTAAACATTTTAAGCAATTATTAAGTTACAATAAAGCTAAATCGACGCAACCTTAAACAGAAATAGCACTTAGACAATTAATAATTTTCCATATTAATGTTTGCTTTTGTTACAGAGGCTTATTTTTTCATTATTATTATTATTATGCAAATGGCATTAGCAATTCGGAAATCATATTAAGTAAATGGTCCCATTATATGCTTCGTGATTTTAAGTGTAAAAACAAAAGAAAAATTCTGCGTTTCCTAATTTTGTGGGATTAACGCAGTTCATATAGCTGAAATGGTTTCTGTGGTGAAACAAAAAATTAGATTGTGAAACAATTTGTTTTAAATTTAAAAAAAATAACAGAGGGTTCCTCTCCACCTTCTGGTTCATGTTTCATATAATTCTTAATTTTTTTTTCTTCTTATGATAAAAGTCGTTTGTTTGCAGTTGCATAATCAGGGATTTTTCTTTCATTTTTATGGCTAAAAAAAGTGAAAGGGCCTGGGTTTAATCTAATAATGAGCAAGAAATAATGAATGAAACAGGAAATTTACTTTCTTTTCGGGATTTTTTTTGGCGCACAAAATAAGCAGTTAATTGTGTTATGGCTGTCGGAAGATAAATGATTTTTCTTAAATGAAATTTGTTCTATTTTTTATATTACGGAACATGCAATACAAAGCCATTTTTGTACATACATAGAATCATTTATTTTATTCTTCTCCAATCTTGTACTATACTAGAGAATATTGATGTTGTATATCATAGAACTTTATTTATGTTCTCATTTTATTATTTAAAAAACTGGCGCCTCAAACAGGATATGTTTGTTTAGAAATAATAACTTAGAAGAACATTAAGATTCATATTGGAATATTGCTTATATTTTAATGTTTTATATTGATTTATTTGAAGTTTAAATTTTCTTGAGCGTAAGACTTTTCAAATCGTCATTGAAGATGAACCAAGGCAATCAAAAACTTTAATTAATAAAAGTATGGATCAAATATAGAAATGGCTTTATTTATTTATCTGCCATTTATTATAGTTTGTGTGCATCACAACGATAAATCCTGGTGTACTATTTTGTTAATGTCATTGAAATGGAAAGGGTGGATGCTGCAAATCGTAAATAGTTAACTTCGTAATCAGCAAAGAGATTCTTAACATAGTGGGTGAATCAAAGAATTAGTGTCGCTGAAATTATCCGGAAATAGTCGTTTGTTTCGGGTGTCCGTGCGGATGGCAGGTCAACGAGGAATGTGCTGACACCTCGAAACAACGGCAAAGGGAGACGCCAGAGCGAATCGGCGACGTACGCGCCTAAAAGCCAATGTTATCTAGGCGGACAGCGCCCAGATGCCACGCTCGAGATGGTCCACGAGGAGCCCCAAAGTGTGACCAATGAGCTCGCCACTTTTAGTATAAAAGGCTTGTCTTGATGGATGCCAAACAGAGTTCAGTCGAGTTCCAAGAACATTGACCACCACAGAAGAAGTCTCTTAAAGAATGGCGTCAATTCGTAGGGTAAGTTGAAGAAAGTTTCATTACTTAGTTCGTTTCCAGTGGTTTCTTTTGCAGATTTTAAAACCTAAAATTACAGTATGAGTTTTAGACATAGATGAAATAGATGGAAGCTTTCCGTTCTTATTTTTTATGGAAAGATTGCAAGAATTCATGATTTAGATTCATTATCAAAAGTAACTTTTAATGGAAAAGTTTGATTATCAAAAGTAACTTTTAATGAAAAAACTAAGCAGGCATTAACTCAATGGTTTTATTTCATTTGAATCTTGCAATTATATTAACACTTTTTAAATTGCTAATTAAATCAGGGATAATCCTTCTAGTCCTATCAATTTATTATTAGAGACATAATTCTAGCTAAACAGTTTTCCTTCTCGTCCCTTAATTTACTATGCCATGTTTTAAAGAAAATTCTCATCGTTCCCTCTGTCATAAGATTGCATTTCGTATTAACGATGAAATTCGATTAGCAATGCATATTCAACATCACAGTATTCAAAAAGGAGAATTCGCAAAAGATCTTTAAAACGTAATCGTATTAAAATTTTTGTCGTTTGAGCCACATCTGAACTATCATATCACGATGGAGCCAAATTCGATTATATTTACTCAGAAACAAACTCCATTAACGGAAAGTTCGCCCTTGCGGCACTTTTGCACTGACTTGACTATTTCTGTAAAGTCTTTGTGCCTTTAATTTTGTAATAAATTATTTTATTTTGTAACAAATCCGAATGAAAATTTTTATTTTAGATTCAGATCTTTGTTCAAGGTTTAGGTCCTCTAAAAACCAATTTCGATTTCAAATAATTTCAATCAACAGTTAAGGGTCATATTTGAGCCATTTGGAGGAGTTGATTGTGATTCCTTAAAATATTCCAATGCTCTCTTATCTGAAAAATTTTAAAATACAGAAATCTCCGTCGCAACATCTCCAGATCGCCACAGATTTGCCTCATAATATTTTACAAATTTAAAGAGATTACTTATTAACTTATAGCCTTTCAGAAGTCGAGAGATGGATGGTCTATTTAACTTTTAAAGAAAAGTAAATACAAAAAAAGAAAGAGCAAATTTTTTAAAATTTCATTTGTATATAAGAAAAATATGTTTGTTTCCTTCAGAATTAAGAACTTCACTCGAATATCCCTACATTCACTAAAGATTTTTAGGATTATGATGCCGGATGCCAAATGTTCTTGGTGATCCTTATTCATCCTGCATTAGGTCAATATTGAACCAAATGCACTCCAACGGAGATCAGACGCTAAATACCTAATCGATTTTGATAACCCAAAAACATATGTGGATATTAGATTAAAGCCATTGATATTAATGCAGAAGCAGAAGTAGTTTGAGAAGGTCATTTATAAAATTCATAAGCAAATCGAAAAAACTATTCAACCATATTTTTTATGATTTTGCAGATATGCGTCTTGTGGATGATGTTATTTGCACTCGTTCGTTGTTCTCCAACGGAGACCGCCAAAGAGGAGACGAAAGCTGGCGAAATTCAACCAGTCGAAACTCAACCAGCCGAAACTCATCCAGCCGAAACACATCCAGCCGAGTCGAAGATTGAAAGCAAGAGCGACATGGGCTATGGTTACGAATATGATAAAAAATATATTGGCGGTTATGATAAACATGATGGAGATGGAATGGATGATCATTATGGAAAGCATGGCTACAGTGTAAAGTACAAACATGAAATGTATAAGCACGATGACCATAAATATGGTGGTGGCTACAAACATGACGATTACAAACATGACGATTACAAACACGATGATTACAAACACGATGATTATAAACACCATGATTACAAACACGATGATTACAAACATGATGACTACAAACACTATGACTACAAACATATGGATCATAAATATCACGGTTACAAGCACGATGACTACAAGCACGATGACTACAAGCACGATGACTATAAACACGATGACTACAAACATATGGATCACAAATACCACGGTTACAAACACGATGATTACAAACATGACGATTACAAACATGATGACTATAAACACGACGATTACAAACACGACGATTACAAGCATGACGATTACAAACACGATGACTATAAACACATGGATCACAAATATCATGGTTACAAGCACGACGACTACAAGCACGACGACTACAAACACGACGACTACAAGCATGATGACTACAAACACATGGACCACAAATATCATGGATACAAACATGACGATTACAAACACATGGACCATAAATATCATGGATATAAACATGACGATTATAAACATGATGATTACAAACATGATGACCACTATCATCATTATCCATCTCCATTCTCCTACGGTTATTATGGACCTGGAAAATCTTACGTTCAAGTAGCCGTAGATGGCCATAAAGAAAAGTACAAGTACGGATTTGAAGCCATGGACCATGGAAAGAAATATGGAAAATACGGTGGACATAAACAATACGGATATGTGAAACATGACGGATACAAGAAAGACGACTATAAAAAATACTAAGAAATTTTAGTAAGAATTTTATTATTCTATTTGAAATTACAGGCAATTGTCATAATTGTTTTATATTCAAATAAATGCAAACGACTAGAATTAGCAAAAAGAAATCTAAGTAATTTTTATTTCAATTGATTCGCACCAAACAGGTTTTTGTTTACTCTTTCCTGATTAATTCAAATGCAGAAGAGTTCTGTTCCAATAAATCGTCTCATCTTTTCAGGTCAAGTTGAAGACTAGCGAGTTCGGGATTCATCGAAGGGACATCCAAGCGCCTCTTCGCCCCACGTGACCATGACTTTGGTTGTCATCTCTTCTTCCTTCTATTTATGTAACTCGTTACATTTATGTGCGACTTAGTTCTTTTAACTGTTAAAGTCGAAATAACAACAAACGACGGAGAGTTTTATTTATGTGTATAAAAATAGCCAATTTTAAAGCTAATAAAGCATTTTTAAGTATAAAAAGTGTTTTTTTTCTTCAATGAAATTAGCATGATTGATAATATCAACAAAAATTGAATGATTGATAATATCGCTAAATTGAAATTAACTTTTTTTTTCGAAAGCTAAAAATGTATATAAATAAAACAGAGAAGGGAAACACTATTCTACATAAGATTTCATATGGTATAATTACGAATGTATACTTCGATGATTACGTCATCATCTTCAGAGTTGGTATTTCAATATGTAGCGAAATGTACATTCGTGATTATACCATATTAAACCTTATGTGGAAAAGTGATTTCCGTCCCTATTTTATTTGTATATTCTTATCCATAGTTTCAGGCGAATCTCACGTATATTAACTAAAAAATATTACATTCTTAACAAAATGAAATTGGTTTTATAATTCCGTTTTTAATTTAACATTCTTCATTTAAAAATTAAGACTTACATTAAACATTAATCATTGATAAAAATGATTACAGAAATTTAATTTTAAAAGTGAAATTTTTTATCAAGGAAAAACCCCCCTACAAATTGATAAAAGAGAGGCGGAAGACGCAGTTTACTAAATGAAAATTATATATAATATTTGTCTTTTTTTTTCAATCAGGAATTTTTATTTTTACATACACTATCAAAAACTAATGAAGTGGGAAAATAATTGAATGATTTTTGTTTATTTTTAACTCCTGGCTTTTAAATACTGCTTCGAAAGACCAGTATTATCCTTATGATGTATGTAAACGAATTATAGACATTACACCATCAGTTAATTTCTCTCGTCCCTAAAACAATGATAGTCACATTTGGTTTATGCATAACAACGATTCAAATTAATGCTACTTTAATTTAATCAGTGCTCTTTCTCACAGGAGTTTTAATATGTGCATGCGTGTGTCACTAATTGGAAGATTTTCCTTTGTCTACGTATACGGTCTCCAGGAAGCGTTCGTTTTTCAGACACAATGGAATCGCTCCGTTTATTGCCATGCTTTCACTACTTCCCTGTGAGCAAATTTTCTCTCTCTTTATCTCTCTCTCTCTCCTTCATTGTTCTATATATTCATCGGTTGAAAGATGTTGATCCAGCGAGTTATCAAGGCGAGCCGAAGAGAGCGAGGTCGTACCAAGTGGTGAAGGCCGCGCGTCGAAGCGGACGCAGCCGAGCAAGTGACCTCAATGGAAGGGCGCGGTGGCCTGCTTTCGCTCTCTCTCTCTCTCTCTCTCTCTCTCTCTCTCTCTCTCTCCCTCTCCCTCTCTCTCTCCTTACTCATTTGCAAAAATTCGGTCAAACAGACCTTAATAACTTCCTTCACCTCCTTAATTGCAAACCCTTTCCATTTCGGGATAAAAATCAAATCGTTTGTTCCATTGTTAATGTTTTCTTATTAGAAAGCACATGAAAAGGGTGGCTTCGCTTTATCCACAAGAGACATGAACTGAAGCAAACTTTCTTCGGTTCATTCGATTTGCAATAAAGCTAACCGTTATTAAGTGCTTTTGAAAACGAATAAAATGACGATATATGAGATTACTCTGTATGTATGAAAATAAAAAAAGCAATATTTTCATCTTTTAGTTTCAGGATAATTCTCCTTGCTTTATCGAAATGATCTGCTTTTCGGATAGCCTCTATCCGAAACGTCAGCTTTTTCAGAGTCTTATCAACCTGTGTTCAATTCTTATTATTTATTATTTATTTTACTTAGTAGGCCAATAGCTTATCCTAAGATGAAGAATGTCTTGTTATAAACTGATAATTATATTTACTTAGAAATTAAGGATGTTGTCCATCAGTGAACCTAACCCTACCTCTAAATTTGATTGCCTGTATATAAATCTTTAGGATATTCTGGAAATTATAAAATTTTTTGATAACGTTGTTCTTTCTTGACTTTAATGAAACGTTGTACAGAGTCCGCCAAAAAAAAACATCCGTATACACACTTTACTCGCTGTCATCTATAATTTTTTCCGTAACAGCAAAATCGAAAGTTACATCCTTATCTTTACTTTATCGAAAGTTACATCCTTACAAATATAATTACATGCATTGAATGAAGACGATCCTCATAAAAGAAGTCCACAACTGCTGCCTCCTAGGCATAGGAGATTACTTTGAGAGTTTGCTAGGAAAATGCATAGAAGCAACTGTTCACTTTTCGTAATTGTAGAAATCAAAGAGGAACTATATTCATTGATTGATGCCTGTATGAATTTAGTGTTACAATTTTTATATTCATTGTTTTTCTTTTGCTGAACTGTTTATACATTTTTGGCAGACTTTTTGTAAATATGGAAGAGAGAGAGAGAGAGAGAGAGAGTTCTTATAAACCGCGCTACTTATGATAGTCTTCCAGATTAGGCTGGAGTAAAAAAAGAAAATCTGCAATTTGAATATATTTTTCACATGTATCAATTTTCTTCACGTAGAATTATTCTGGACACACTATTTGTAGAGCAGACCTAAAATTAAAAAAAAAGAGAAACAATTAATGTCAGAATTTCTCGTCATCAAGATAATAAAAACCTATAGTCAGATTTCAATGTTTAAACATCTACTTTTTCACCTTATTTTTAAAGTGAAAAATGCGCATGCGGTAGCTCATGACTCTCTTGAAGATAGGAGTCAAGATCATTAAGAACTAATGATCTTGTTAACCCTATCTCTAAATTTGATTATCTGTTTATATATATCTCTAGGCTAGTCTGGAAATTTTATGTATTTTTCCGGAAAATCTTAAACGAAGAAATTTTACAATATCTTGATAATGTTTAAAGTTGTTCTTTTTTGCTTTAATGAAACATTCTATAAATATGGAAGAGAGAGCTTACTTAAACACCGCGCTACTTACGATAAACTTATTCCTAACCAGTATCTTAATTCTGAAATTTAATTTTTTAACGGAAAATAGAGCCAAAAATTCCAGACAGAGCAACTTTTCAGAACATTACATAAGAGATAGATCATACGAAATTTTAATAATATAAGATACAATTAATGTCAGAATTTCTCGCTATCAAGATGCTAGATCTCAATGTATAAACATCTACTTTTTCACGTTTTTAAACGTCTCTGCTTCAAAGATTCAAGCACATTTTGAACAGTAAAAAACAAAAGATTTGTATGAGTTCGTGCTCAAAGGAATCGTGAGACTCTAATCCTATTAAGAACATAATTTTCAGTAGATTATACGCAAATTAGGTGGCAGATGTGCAGGCAAGCCCATTGCATTTTTATCACATTGAAGACAAAAAGTCAGCAAAGAAAATTGGCCATACAATATAATAAATATATACAGTAAATTATCTTAATTTTATTACAAAAATCGCAAGGTTGAATACAAACATGATGCTGTAAAAGATCCTCTTCATTTAAAATTTTGTTTTTGTAAATCTTGAAATTTCTGTGATGTATAATCTCTGGAGGGTTTTTTTCGATGGTAATGACTTCCATTGAAGCACCTATAGCTTTGAATTTATGTTTTTCTTTCAGAATATGAGAAGCATAGATGTTCGTTATACAGCATCAGATGTATATATTTTACTTTAGGAAACCAACCAAGAACTGTGGATAATAAACATGATGAAAGAAAAGAACCTCTTATCCACAATAAAAAGTGTTTTCAAGCAAATGAAATTATAAAACTACCCATATTTTCAAGCATATATTATCAATTATAATATTTTACATTTTAAAAATTAATTAACGTTAAAACATCAATCATATTGATTATATTAGTTAGGTTATAACTTAAATAATTAAAATTTCGGTTCCCTCTCAACATTTCATGTCAATAATGAAAAAATCATACCTATAAAAATTAAATTAAATTATATCAAAAGCCATTGTTACACCATCCAGTCTATTGTTATATGTATTACATAAATTCAAACATTTCAAATTCTGAAAATTTTGTTCCTAAAAAGTAGCTAAAGATTTGATATTGCCATCAGGTAAAACATGTCAGACCTTTTAAAGTGATATATTACTTATATCTATCGTCTAATTAATTAAATTAAAGTAATATAAAATAGCTCGTCCAGAAAGGTATTGTTATTGCTTTGAAATTATTATTAGAAAGATCTCAGTAAGTTCAATTCAAAATCAACTTTTTTTGTAGTTTTCCTTGACTATTCGTCTACTTAATGCGCGGTTTTACTCCAAACCAAACACCTCAGAAAAAGAAGTGAATTTAAGTTGAAATTGAATTGCTATGAAATTGAAATTAAATTTGGTTAAACATTCAAATAAACTCGATAAGTTTACTACTGTAAAAAATTATGTTTTAAAAGTTCGTATTTTAGGAAACCTAAGCGATCAGTATTCTTCGCAAATTAGAAAAGTAAGCTAGACACATTTCCTATCAAGCATATTTCAAATAAGAAATTAAATACTAACAAAATTTGCCTAATAAAAATTAATAATAAGATATTTTAATAGCAGAATTGTTAACCCTTGCAATTAAAGCGTTATAAAAATTAATAAGAAAACTATAAAAAATTAAATTTCAATAAAAATAAGCCACCAAAACGATTACTCATGGGAATGATTCCCGTTATTTTTTTTTTTACCCAATATTTTTCCGATGAGATTTTCTCGTTGTGATATTTCTCAGCGATCGTTGCCTTGCCTTTAACAGAGACGAGAAAGTGATTGGGAATCGAAATCTGAAAATTTCGATGGAGTGGAGCTTGCCATTGCACATGCGCATCTCATCCCTGCAACGCCCAAAAACCGTCGGCCTGGTTCTGAAAAGAACTGTAAGAAGAAAGATCCAGAGAAAAGTTAAATGAAGGGAAAAAAAATTAGAGGGTCACGTAATTAATGTTCACGCTACAAAGAACATAGCAAGCCACGTGAGTCGACCACACCAATACATGACCAACAGCCAACGGTATTGCACCTCTTCGGCTAATCATGAATAGAAAAAGAACCTATTCTAATAGAAAACGATAAATATTTTTATAAGGATATCGCGATTCGAAATTGTACTAGAGTTTGAAATTTTAATTTTTAATGTAAATTAATTGAGAGGTTTCCCAAAATAAAATTGTCTGCTTACTTTATCATGACGAGATTACCAATATTTCTCAGACCAACTTTAATCTATTAGATCATTCTGTATACCTTAATTTAAAAAATCTATTTTTTATTTTATTTCACCCGAGCGTTTATTTTTATATTACAGGCATAAGTAATAATGGAGTTTATATAAGTAATATACACAATGTAATAAATAGTTTTCGCACACGACTGATGTTTTTTTTAAATTTATTTGAATAAATTTTGCATTATTATGTGTGTGTTTATGCGTGTGCGCGCGTGCGTAACAAGCGGGTGTTGAATCAGGCCGAATACCAAAAGACCTCCGAGTGTGATTTTAGGTCGAATGCCGTTTTTTTTTTGGTATTCGACATTTAAGCATAAGCATTTTAAATATTTATAATTATAATTAATCTTTAATACTTGCATTAATTATAGGCAAACGGTACAAAAAAGGCATAACAAAAAAAAAAATGGCATCAATATTTAAATCTAAATTCTTTAATATTTATTACACATAAAAGTGGAACATACATTTACCTTTATAAAACATGAATTTAAAAAAAGCAGTATCTCAATTAGATCTTGAGGTTTCATTAAGCTATGCTTTGTTTATAATAACTAGATTAACATTCAAAATATTTATAATATTATATTTATCAAATTTTAGTTTTAAGAAAGTCCTTTTAGCATATATTAACTTATAATTAATAGAATAATTTTAATATTAATTTTGCACTGTGAACACTTATATTGTCTTTAAATCTTATTTCTATCCTAATCGTGATTATATAATTTTATTGTTTTATCCTCAAGATCATTTTTTGCCCCACGAAATCGACTCCGGTTAGAAGGGAGGAAAAAATATTTATTGTCTACAATGGGAGAAAAAAATTTTCTTTGCGACTCTGTGTGTGTCTATTCCGCTCGATTGAACGGCAAATTCAACGGTGCTTAGACGGTCGCGCTTTTCATTTCCGTAGTCGCGTAGTTCTGAGAAAATTAATGGGAACACAGTTTCAATTTCGCTTCCATTACGTCACAAAATTATATCACTGATTATAATGAAGCAGAACAGCATTGAAAAAATATAAGAAGCGGCGGTTACAAAAAAAAGAGAATAAAGAACTTCGAATCTAATATAAATCTCATTTCTTGTGGAATTTGCAATTACGGCGAAAAGCTTCACGATCAATTACATCGGAACGAGAGCGATAATTTATCTGACCCTCCCTCACACATTACTTCCTCCTTTTTAAAGAAACAATGTCTCCAGACCCCATTACCCTCCGTTGCCAAGCACTGAAATTCACTTGGTCAAGAGCATCCGATTCCTAAGTGGGTGTAACACTGAATGGAGAGAGAAAGAGAAAGTGAACTGGGCGGTGCCTCGGGGTTCCTCCTCTGTACCGTTGGGTACTGGTAACTGCATGGTTCCTTGTCTCCCTACTTACACCTTCAACTGAATCAACAAAAGACCATAAAACCTCGGAATAGGTATAAAAGTGGCAGACTGGACCAAGACAAATCAGTTGCAGTCCACCACTGAACAGCTTAAGCACAGTCTTACCAACAAGACAATATTCCACAGCAGAATGTTTTCCATTAAGGTTGGTTTTAAGCAGAAGATTCCTTGTGGTGTATTTAATATTAAGGGAAGGTAAGATAAATCAAAGCTAATGCCTCTGTTTTCTTCACAGTTTGCTGCTCTTACCCTTATTTTGGGAGCTTGTGCCGTGATGGCCGAGAAGGAGGCTGAAGACAACGTCGCCGAAGCTAGTCATGTAGCTCTTCACCATGGCGGATACGGCCACGGTCTTGGACACGGATACGACGGCTATGGGCATGGATACGGACATGATGGCTATGGCCATGGATACGGACATGATGGCTATGGCCATGGATACGGACATGGTGGCTATGGACACGGTGGATACGGACACGGTGGATACGGACACGGCGGATACGGACACGGTGGTTATGGACACGGTGGTTACGGACATGGCAAATATGGCGGACATGGCTACGGTGACGGTTACGGCCATGGATATCATTTTGGCCCTTTCAAATACGGCTACTACGGACCCGGTCACTCCCACGTTCACGTTGATGTTAAGGGACCCCATCATGAATATTACGACTATGGTTTCAAAGCCCATGGCCATGGTCACGGACACGGACACGGAAAACATTATTAGATAAAAAGGTAACCCATCTATTACTTCATTCTGTCACTAGAGTTACACAAAACAAAACACGCCACTTTTCATTGTAATTAAATTTATAAACAGACAACATGTGGGTGCAAACTATGCATATGTAATGCTATATTAATTTTATTGGTTTTCTTTTATTTTGCAGGTTGACTTATCACAACAGAATGCTTTATTTCACACTGTGTTCATTCGAATTTATAAACAACATGAATCCACTTCGTTTTTATACAGATTGTTATTTATTAAAAATGCTTAATAAAACTTGTTCTGTTTTACCATACGAATAAGCCTCTTTATTTTATCTCAGAAAATAACGTTCATTTTTAAATATATTTATTAAACAGAAAACAAGCTAACGATAGAATAAATTCAATAATTAGATATAGAATTATAAAATTAAGAATTATATAGAAATCAAATCTAATGACGTTTATGTAAATTAATAGGGATAATGATCCAAATCGTTTCTTTAAAACGCAATACTTACATCGCCTCTATTTCAAAGTGTCACGGTATTTCTCATTATATATGAATTCAAGTGAATGGCTGAAAATACAAATAGACCAAATCCACTTTCAAAAAACTGTGGACAAACACCAATTGTGGACCGAAACCAAATTTTAGGACAAGAAAAATTACATGTTCGAGACACAATAACATGCATCTCTTTGTGTAAATCACGATTGCTCATTTTTTAAATAAATAAACAGCTTAAACTCTAAATTATGCAATCTAGTTGTATTTTCAGCCATCCAAAAACTACAATTGTAACAATTTTTTTAAAATTTTCAGTCTAAATATGTGCTACCAGTCCGTCAGTTAATCAGTATAAAGACAAAACAGTTTAAATTTAATTTACATTGCAGTTTGTTTTAGGCATAATGAAAACCGACCTTATAAAGTTAAATTACTGTTTCCGAATATTATTTTTATACACATCTATTTTTTTAAGATACTGTAAAGATAAGCTATTATAAGCGCAATAATAGGTTTGTTAAGAAATAAATTAGCAATAAAAAGAAGAAAACAGGCCCAATGAAATAACAATTTACGTTGAAGTAAATAGCCGGCTCGGTGGCCGAGAGGGTTAAGGCGCAGGTCTTATCGCTCTCGGATCCAGCGAATCGCGGGTTTGAATCCCGCCAAGGGCATGGATGTTTGTGTTTGTCCTTTCTCTAACATTTCCTCTCGTGAGGTTGGCGTCAGGAAGGGCATCCGGGGGTAAAAAATCATTACCAAATTAAAAAATTAACACAGCGATCCCATATGGAAATGGGAAAAGCTGAAGATAAACAACAATAACAACAACAACATAAGTTGAAGTAAATAATTAATCAAGAAATAATTCATTAACTAGAAATCTACCCATCACATGACGGGTGTCAATCGTACAGGTTGAAGAGTAAAGAAATGAAAGTGGAACATCAATAGTTTTCAAAACTTAATATTCTGCAACAATATACTGTTCATCTGCATAAAACTTTTTTCAGTTTATTTATTTAATTCACAACAATGGCTGAGTATTATCTTACCACAACAATCCCTGGCTTCGGACGGATTGTTGTAACTTTCTTTGTTGGCCTCGGACGGACGGACGGACGGACGGATAAGAGAATTATAGAATTAGATATCAAACTAACAAGCAAGCAATCAAAAAAGATCATAACACAAGAGTAATAGCTTCTTTCTTAGGTGTAATTGGTGTAAGGCATGAAATTTATTTCTATTAAATGAGACATGATTTACAAAACTTGAAATGGTGGAATGGCACATTAGCACAGGCATCCCACTTTATCAAAAAAAGGAAAAAAAAAAAAGAAAAATACGTCAATGCATAAGTTTAGAAACCCTCTAAGTATGTATTGATTTTTAAATGAAAAAAAAAAGTAAGTTAATTTTTTTTCTTCCGTTGGGGGAGGGTACATTAATTAGCCTACTCCAAAATGGGACACCAGAGCCAAACAATTTATTTAAAAAAAAATAAATTCACGCCTTAATGTGAGGAGGCGTATAAGTCGAATTTGTCTCTTCATTTTAACATAATGCTATAGCCATTTCTTCATATTTAGAAAAAAAAAAAATCTCTAAAAGGGCTTAACCGCTGCTTAACCATCTGTCATAAAAAATACGTGAAGGCGCAGTTTAATCAGAGTCAATAGAAGATGTGGCATTGTTAATGTAGACTTTAGCGATACTAGCGCCAGTTTTTGAGCGCTTTCTGAATTATACCTCGCAATCCGGGATTAGCTATCTGCTATTATTCACACTCAACAGCTGGCGCTAGTATACATTGTTATCGATTGTTAACCATTGTTAAGGATTCGTAGCCTTGTGAAAGTTACAAGTCCTAAATCTTACCTTCTATTAATTCTGGTTCAAGATGCCCTCTAACAGTATAATAATTTCTTTTGGTTCTGATTTTTGTCATTGTGGAGGAGTTAGCTGTAAAAAATTGGGCACATAGAATTTATTTTGTGCACTAATAAATAGGACATGTGTGTCTTTTATAAATTTTACCTTCTTTTTGATCCTCTATCCGAATGTGAAGTCAAAATCAATAAAATCGAAACAAATTGGCAATACAGCAACCGACTTCGCAAAATTTTTTTGAGTTGGGAAACTGCTACATAGGCCACCATTCTTAATGAGTGCCCGGCTAAAAAGGCTAATTCTTGATAAATGAAATATTTCATTAAGTCTGGATATAAATTTAGAACACGAAATCACAGTCAAGATATCTATTGGACAACTCATATTGCTGTATAAATTAAATAGATAGCAGAGATCAAATACAAATCGTCTGTTAATCATTCTCACCTTTCAAAAAAATCAGGAGAAAGGTATGAGATTTTATATTAATACTACAAATAGTCGAAATAGAGAGGTAAGGAATCTGTTTATATTTTTTCATAATATCGCTTCATTTAAACATAAAGATACAAAATATCTGATGCAATAATACTTCCTTTTTCTTTGATACCGTCATGCAATGCATGCATTCATTAATAAAATGTTACAATTAATTTTGCCTTCAGTTATTTATTTTAAATGTTTATCTTACATTTTATATTTGATTAAATATTAACTCAACATTTGATTATTGAATAGTTTTATTTTCTAAATAAAATATTCAAATTAAACATTAATTTGCCAAAATAAAAAAAGGTGAAATTATGTTTAATATATTCTCCAAAGAACTACTTCTCATTGGCAACACGGTTTTCAAAGTAGCCAAGGAAATTGAAACTCACATCAAAATCAAAGCTGAATAACTTAGCAAATATTCATTTGTAAGACTTATCATTAAAGTCTTTCGTTATCTGACAGATTTATGAACAGTTATTAGTAGATACTAAATTGAAATCATAATCTACGAATTTGGGCTTAATCAAAATAAGGTATCTACTCCCAAACCACTTAAAATTTTCCCAGAAACTACAGTGACGTGTTATTTCAATTGAGTCTTTCCAAGCAAAATATTTAAGAGAATTGATTTGGAGTTCAAAGAAAATGGAAAAAAAAATTATAATCTTATTTCAGTTCGTCTGATTGTTCGAGTCAGAATAAAAAAATCAGAAGATCCTGTTTATATCAAAGCCATCATGCTGTTGAAGTAAGAAGTAAACTCATGCCAGGTTGGTTTAATAATCTTATCAGACTGTTTATCCATTTTATTCAGATTTCATTCATGTCGTTTTTAGATTTAAATACACAAATTCAACTTCTGAATGAATTACAAGTTTTTCTTATGTATTGACTTTTCAATTTGTTTCCTTCAAAGTTTATCTTCTTTACTTCATGATGTCTTATAACTCCGTTGAATCCAGATCCCTCCATGGATTTCCTTATGAGCCTCCCAAAGAGGAGATTACATTAAATTTAAATACATCGAATCTAATGTCAGACGAAGATCCTTGTTACGACGAAGAAATGTATTCCTTTGTAATTCAAAACAACTCTACGCTATTAGTGACATATATTTCCGAGCCCCTGGGACGGCCCCTTAAATTTCTGATTCTCTTCGGTCTCATCATTGTGAGTGCGGCCGCCTTGTACACCAATGCTCTCACTTTGTATATTTTTGTGCGTTATCCGAAGCCCCTCTCCGTTATGACAGTGAGTGTAATATCCATTGCTGTGAGCGATATAATTGCCACCTTTTCCATCTCACCTATAGAAGCAGGCTCCGTTTGGACAGATCTCAAATGGAATTTCGGCGTCGTTGCCTGCAAAGGTATACCGTTCGTGCAAGGAACGGCTGTGTTCGCCACCGCCACCTTGCTATGCTGCATCGCCATCGAACGTTATAGAGGGATCGTCTGTTTCACACATAGGTCAAAAATAAAAAACAATATTGTGCTCATCATGTTGGTCGTTATATGGATTATTTCAGCTGTAAGTAGCTTACCTATGATCTACATATACAATGTTGCCAAAGCTATTCGAATCTATGGTAACGAGCATTGCTTTGAGCTAATTGAAGTATGTTATACCGTCCCTACTCTTAGCATTGATTCACGACGCATTTATTTTCTCGTTATTTACATATGCTTGTTTCTCCCTGTGACAATTGCCATTGTCTTCCTTTATTCGTCGATTGCTCATTTTCTGTGGATTCGAAAACCCGTCTCCGACAGTAACGGCGATTCGAGCGATACCAGCGTATCAAGTAAACAAAGCCCGCAAAGCAATCGCAACAAAAGCGTCATCCGAATTTTGGCGATTTTAACGCTGGTCTTTGTCATTTGCCGAACTCCTATTCACACGTACATCACCGTTCAACAGTTCGTGCCGGTGAAACCGACCCCGGGGCAACTCGTGCTGCGTGAAGTGCTCGTCTTGCTCAGCTTAGTGAATAGCGTGGCCAATCCTTTTCTCTATTGTTTCTTCCACGAGCGACTTCGTGCTCGGCTCGTGAATCGCTTTTACCGCAAGAAGGAACCTCTGGTAATTCGGCCGACATTGTGGAAAAATTTGCTGGAAAAGAAACGAACTCTTCGCTCTCAATTACAAACCTCAAGATATTAACGTTAAGAGAAGAAAGTATTTCATCGGTATTGGCAGTTCAACCAGTATGAGCTACGAATTCGAATATTTGTAAGTTATTCTATCAAGAATTTTTTGCCACGTTTTGATAAACTGTTCTTGCAGTTCTGAAAATATTAGTATTTTTTTTCTATCATTGTATAATACTGAACTGTAATCTTAATAAAAAAAATCAGGCGGAAGGCGAATTCTTTTAATTACATTCGTTTTTGATTGTAATTTATTTGTTATAAAATAGTATAATCTCGTTAATCTGCACTTCAGTGGTCCGAATTTCGGTTAATCTGAACAGAAAGCAAACTAAACTGTAAAACAGATTTACGTGCTGAGAAACAGCTAGAAGGCCATTGCTTGTAATAATGGAGTACTTTAGGAGGTAGAAAATTGCTTAGACTATAAACTGTAAAACCTTACTACTGTCACTATATTGTTTTAATAATAGATATTCAAGGAATATATATAAGCATAAAATAACACAACGGGAAATATAATTTTGGATTATCTGAATCTTGTTCATCCGAACAAATTTGAGCTCTACTGTATTGGCTTTTGTTTCCTTTTCAATTCATAGCTTCGAATAAGTTAATTTATTTTGATATTAAAGTAAAAGAAAGATTAGAAACAAAGCTCTATTGTTTGATTTTTCGTGTTTCGTCTGGTATCTTTTTACAACATGCTTTTATTTAATTTGGCTTCCCAACCAGCGATAGCTGAAATTTGATACACATACACAATCCCGATGACAATGCATGTTAGAGGAGAAAAATTTTCAAATCGGTTCACTGGAACGTCGATTTGTAGAGGGACGATGTTATACGAATTGCTTCATTGTTAGGCCAAACAATTAGTTTTACAAATCGTTGTCGCCGACTTGAAGTACGCGATACGATCGTGTCTGCAGCCGACGAAAAATACAGGCGACGGCATTGAAAAGTTACCGGACCATCTGAGCAACAATTTTTGTGTGAACACTTTACTACCTCATAATGAAAGTGTGGTTTTTGAAAAATCCTTTTCTTCCTCTTAATATTATTCTTACTTTGTTAAATCCTCTAAATTTATACATCCTTCAGTATTTTTATCGCTACGATACTTTATTGCACTAATCTCAAATGTCATACAAATATCAATGTGATATCGATCATTTATTTTTATAATCCTAACCACTAACTTTCTTATTTTGCCCAGTATTTTATGCTGTACCCGTGGATATTTTGTTCGAGTGTTATGCTTAAATCGTACAATTTAAATATACGTATATTAATGTAATTGTAACAATTTTGTTAATTCAAACAGGGGCACACTCGGGATTCTTATTATAAGAATTCATTTCTCTTTTATGTATGTTTTGTAAGTTAAAATTTATAAATTTCGAAAATAAAAACAATGCTTCTTATAAATATGTTAATGATTAGAAGAAGACGGTTTCCTAGGCTTCAAATGAATGTTCAGATATAGATAATTATTTGTATCTTTCTGGTATATATACTTATTTTAATATTCGTAATACTGAACCAAATTACATATAACAAAACTTCTTATATGATCTCTTTAAATTGTCACTAGATGGCTTTCTTTGTAATATCCACACAAGTGGAGGGGGGTGGGGAAGGACTGTCGAGCCAATTTAATGCCAGTTTTCATCATGAGAGGACGACACATACTAGGGGCCTCAATGACCTCAAAATGGAACGTACTTTTCCACGAAAGCTAAAATTACATTTATGATTCATCATTGTATTTTGGAAGAACAAAGACACAGAATCACAGCGTTATTCTTCTTATGTAGTAAATAAAAATATTCTTTCAATCAAGAAATAAAAGTATCAGTGTACTCTTGATATCTACAGAACTAGAACTACTCTTCTCCTTCTTTCCTTCATGAACTAAACTATCATAATTGATTCACTTTCTCGAAATTCGGTCACATTTGTCTTTTTTTTTTATTTTTATTTAGCCTCTCCCGTAGCTCACGTCAGACCCATTGCTATCTTTACAGTTTCATTACCCATAAATTAAATTACGTAAATTTTTTTGGTCTGTTTTCTTATTTAAATTTAGTGCCATCCATGGAGATAGACTACAAATGTTAAGTTCGAAAACAACTATAAAAATGTTGGAATAGTTCAGGTTCTCGCGAAAAATAAATTTTTAATAAAACATCTATATAGGCTACATAGAAAGTACACGTATCTATGAACTGTATATAATGTAAACTGGACATCAGACACAGTGAGAATTACAATAATGTAATACTCATAAACTGGACATCATTAAAAAGTATGACGTTTCTTTGCTTCTTCTTGTATGAAAATCTTCGTAAGTTTCTCGCGTGAATTTTGAAAGCTAAAGCAACTGTCAATTTTAATATCACATTCGTATTTAGCGCTCTCATATTATCGAAATCCAGCTACCGTATCTAGGTTTCGGGGGCATTTGGACTGTAGTAGACGAGTATCTCCTAAGTTAGACGAAAGCTTGACCGTGTATGTCCAAGAAAATTTCCGATTTCAAACTCGGCTAGTGAGACTTTCGTTGGATAGCATAAGTGCCTTTTGCAGTTTAAAAAAGAAATAGATATAATACAATGATTTTCTTCATTATGTTTATAATGAGTACCTCCTTGAAATTTTTTTTAAATGAATATATCTTCATGAATAATTGTGAAGTTTAAATTAAAAAAAAAATATTCTGGATAAAACCCTTTTTTTCCTCCATGTAGATTGTCCACGTTGTATACATATTTGCTGAAAAAATAGTACAGCTAATATTTATTTATAAATTGAGCCTATTTTATCTTTAATTGTTGAACATAAATTTACAGCAACATAGCCTATTATACAACATGTTACATAGGTGTATTGTTATTATTTTAAATACAGTGTAGGTCCTCGTTAAGGGATTTTTGACATATGAAAATATTGCATTGACTTAATTGGCCTATCTAATTTATAAATGTATTTTAAAAACATAACAGATTTAAAAAAAAGACTTAAGCATCATCGTTTTTTAAGAAACATTCAAAAAACCTAATATTTAAATATTAAATAATATTGCTTAAGAATTTATAATTATCAGCATCAAATAAGAAAAATAAATAGAATGAAACTGTGGATACAATACTATGAAAGAAGAAGACACAAACCCCCTTGTTCACATACAATTGTATATTAAAG
This sequence comes from Rhysida immarginata, assembly GCA_023313115.1. NCBI lineage: Eukaryota > Metazoa > Arthropoda > Chilopoda > Scolopendromorpha > Scolopendridae > Rhysida > Rhysida immarginata. Next base: position 4,028,964 of record JAHWFO010012390.1, on the reverse strand, counting down.
GTGTACAAGAGGTTTTCTCTCTTTTTCTTTCATAAAATAGATAAGTTCAAAACGTCTTGAATTCATTAAAATAAATAAAAACTGTCTTCCTACACGATTAACAAAGTTTTTTAAAAGCAAATTGAAAGCAGTATACGATAAATATTTAAAAAAAAATCAAAATAAAAGTTATCGTTATTCTTTTTAACTGAATTTTTCTTCTTAGTTGATGGTCTATGAGGTCAACTTCTACAATCTCTGAAGTCACCATTTCCTTTCTAAATGGGAAGGCTTCACTCTTCTATCGTCTTCAAATTTAATTGTTTCGAATTGAAGACCTTCGCCTGAGTGCTAATTCAATTTCAATGTCTCCATTAGGATGAAAGCATTTATTTGGCTATTTTTAAGAGGAAAATGCAATTGCAATTTTATGTCTTTTTTAATTTTATTTTCGAAAGCATTTCTAAGAATTGGCCACTTCATGAACGTAAGATAATATTAACAGTTACTATTTACACTGTAAGAAGGTTTAATGCAAAATCTGTTTTATAACAATGAAAAATAAAGTTGAAATGAACTCGTAAAGGTAATCTCGTTGAAACGAAAAGAACATGTCAGAACCTTAGTTAATCTCAATTTCATCTGACAAATGAGAATGAGCATTAAATTAAGATCACCGATCAGTCAAATGGCTATTTGTTCATGAAATAGTTTTATTTGGGCTATTCTTGCATACCATTATTTTGCTCGTTGCAGGCGATATACATATAAACAACCTAAAATTAACGTCTATTCACGTTTCTTCAATTTATAAATTCAAAAGTCGTACGGATTTGATAAGATTTACGAAGGTACAAAAAGAATTTTTAAGGAAGAATGAACTCTTCGGTCTTTGCGACAAACACAATTTTGCCGAACGGCACTGCGAAATTTCTTGTTCGATAAGCTGTATATAATGGGGTTGATAATGCAGCTACACAAAGCCAAGCAGTGAGCTGTGAAGAATATTATGCTATACCATTGTGGAAGCTAGATGGAAAGATAAATTCGATATATGATTAAATGTATTAAAGGTTACTTTTAATGAGAAATTAGTATACAAGAAATAGAAAAATTGTCCATGCATACCGGGGAGTGATCCTTTCTTAAATATTTTGCACTTCTGTAATATATAATGATCTGCAATGGCAACCAACATAGAAAGAAACTGCATAATATGAAAAAGAGCATTTTGATTACCTGAAAGAAAAAATAATAAAAATATAAACGTTTTTAATAGTCTTCAAATATACGACAAAGGATACCAACAACAACATTACACCTTATTCCTAACAATTCGGATAAATAAGGTGAACTCAAAGCAATCTTTCCATCTTTCTTAGTCGCTCATTTTCACTTATATTTTCGGCCACACGGCCAACACACAATCTTTTTTTGATAAGCAGTTTATCTCTTTAGTTCAGCAGGTATTATTTTCCAAAACCACATTAGAGGAGATTTACAGAGGACGTCTACTACGTATATTTATCTTTATTCTGCAAGTCTCTCTTACATCAGAATATCATCCCGTCTATATCTCAGAATCTCCGAAATATAATTTCCATTGCTCTGAGATGTTTGTTAAGCTACGTTTCTTGTTCTATATTGAAATTTCACTGTCATAATGGTACAACATTTTTATATATCCTGCCATTTTTACACGCCGACATAAATTCTCAATTTTTTCATAAATTCCCACGACTTTTTGAACTCTCGCCATCCACTTATTTTGTTTCATATGTGCATCCCAAATACAACACCAATTCATTCACTTGCTCCATAGGAGCTATAATTTCATTTTCATAATCATTTCATCACATATCTCATTCAACCTTGTTACATGCTTGTGTAAATCATATTCATAATCTGAAAAGAGGATGAGAGCAACATCTGCATACAAAAAGCAATACGTTCTTTAACTATCCATCTTTACATTAAGCTCCTTCATTGCAATCTCTCTCATTATTGTATTGATCCACATACACATTCTAAAGAGGACCTCAAATTAGACCGTCATGAGGTTGCTTCTTCCAATTTGACATATGTAGAAATATCCACATAAATTGATCTTGTAGCCTCAAGAAATGGCTCATTCATCCCATATTCCTTTACCACATTCTACCCCCTTGCTTCTATTCGCTATTCGCTGTACATGTGGTTTTTACTTATCTACGAGGCTGAGTCAAATGAAAACCGGAAAATCGAAACCGCTCTCATTGCGATCAGACCCGGTACGCATGCGCGTGAACTCTCTCGCCATCAATTGGCTTTGGTCCCGGGTCCCTACGTGAGCCAGCGGCGCCATACGGGCGTTTCCAATATGGCGTCCTCTCTGTTAGAATGCACCAAAGAAGAGCAGCGTGGAGTGATCCGTTTTCCTACACAGTGAAGGCACGAAACCAATAGAAATCCATCGACGCATGTTGGCACATTATGTTGCTGCATGTGTATCGCAGACTCAGGTGTACGAATGGTGTAAGAAATTCAGAAGCGGGACAACAAGTTTGGTGAACGCGCCGAGGCCAGGCCAGGCACATCGTCTTGTCACAGCCGAGGCAATTGCAGCGGCGGAGGAAATGATTCTGCAGGACAGATTGATGACATTGCAACGGCATTACAAGTCAGTCATGGCTCTGCTCAGCATATTGTCCATGATGAGCTGAAATACCGGAAAGTGGCCGCAAGATGGGTCCCTCGTCGACTGACGCCCGAAATGAAGGAGAGGCGAGTCGATGCCTGCCAGGAGCTGCTGCGCTGCTACGAACTTGAAGTTGACAGCTTTTTGGAGCGGATTGTGACTGGAGACGAGTTCTGGGTCTATCAATACCAACCACAAACCAAGCGCTCCAGTAAGAAATGGCGGCACCCGACATCACCAAAGCCGAAAAAGTTCCGCAGCCATCCATCCGCAGGAAAGGTGATGCTGACCTTGTTCTGGGACAACAAGGGTCCCATAGTGGAACATTACATGGATAAGGGCAAGCGGGTGACCAGTGCCACCTATAGTGAATTAGTGCGTGACATTCTGAAACCTACTATACGCACCAAGCGCCGCAGACTCCTTTCAACAGGCGTTCTCGTCCAGCATGACCGCGCGACCTCATATGGCTCGTGCGACCGTGGCGACTATCCAGGAAGTACCTCCCATATCCTCCTTATTCTCCCGACCTCGCGTACTCCATCTTCCACATCATTGGCTCACTGAAGGACTCCTTAGGCGGCCACAAGTTCGCGACCGACACGGAGGTGAAACAGGCGGTGCATGAGTGTCTGCACGCGCAGCCAAAAATTTTTTTACCGAGGTATCCATGCCTTCCCGACTCGGTGGCGGAAATGCATCGAAAAGCAAGGGGACCACATTGAAAAATAGTGTGGTCATAAGGACATACAAAATCTTATCCAAACATACTCTAGAAATCTTGAAGGCATTTTTCACCTCTTGAGCATAAATATATTAGTTAAGATCAATAAATAACGAGGCAGAGGATATTGCACTAAAACTATGGTATTCAGCAACATGGATATGGGCCTGAATATAGTTGCTGGTGTGACGAAAATGATTCGCGCGCGTTTCTCTCGCTAGATGGCGTCACGTGTCCGGCAAGGAATGCGCACAGGAAGATAACCGAACAGCAGCCGTATCCATTCATTTCGTTTTTGAAAGCGAGGCGTCATCTAGCTACGGTCAATGCTCAGCGGTTATTGCTAAACGTTAACGAAGCTCTGGAAGGCAAGCAAAGCGAACGTCCCGGTAAACTTTCTCGTGTGCACGACAACGCTAGACCGCACACAGCCAACGCAACACAGGAACGTCTGCAGAATTTCAAGTGGAAAATCCTGAGCTCAAAAAAGCATTGGGGCGACAACGGTTTCAAACAGACGATGAAGTCAAGAAGTGCGTGCGCAATTGGTTCAAACAGCAGTCAAAGGATTTCTACCAGAATGGCATTCTGCGACTAGTGCAATAGGATAAATGCCTAAAGGATAAATGCGGACATTACTTTTGAGTTTCGTTAAATAATTACTGTGAAATATCACGTGCCTCGTTATTTATTGACCAGGCCCGTAGTCGGGGGGGGGGGGGGGGG
>JAHWFO010012390.1:4001788-4024758 GCA_023313115.1 Rhysida immarginata | reverse complement strand
CCCCCCCCCCCCCCCCCAAGATAACGTCCTGGCTACGGCCTGTTGACTGTATCTCGTTCACAAAATTACTTTTAAAATTCATTATCATAATATATTGTAAATTTTTTTTGACCGCTGACTAGTTTCATTAAGTTTTTGGGCAATTGCTTCGTAAATCGTAAAACCTGCAAATTTGTATGTATGTATGTATGTATGTATGTATGTATGTATGTATGTATGTATGTATGTGTGTGTGTGTGTGTGTGTGTGTGTGTGCACGTGTATGTGACAATTTCATTACCCTATATAAAAATCTAATTTTGAAAATTAAGAGCAAGTTCTCACCCTTCTCCTGTGAAGGATTCTGTGCCTGTACGGTTGCATTTCGGACATGGCATTTTCATATCGATCCAGTGTGATAATGATAAAGATATAGGCGACGCTCATGATTCCTAGTGGAAGCCACACCATAATCGAAACTAGTACTATCCAATAGGTATTTAAAAACTCGAAATCTTCCACGCAGTAAAGTTCTAAGAAATCAGCCCATTGCCGTGTCTAAATAATAAAGAGAATATTATTACAAATTACAAGTCTTTTATTTTCTCTACATATATTGAGTGCACGTGCTTTTGATTTTTAAAGCATCCAACTTTCAATAGATTATTACAACATTTTTATTAACCGCAACAATAATAATGTGCTAATAATTTAGTTTTGATGAAAAGTATAATTTAAACGTAGGGAACTTGTAATTAAGTCTTACGCAACTGAAGCCGTGGTTATCTAGGTGACCGGCAGGTGTCAATTGGGAGGTAAAGTTCGAGTCACTATCACTCTCGTTAAAAGTAATTAAGAAACTAATGTAATTTGTCCGTACATCCTGAAACCTCTTATTCATGGAAAATTAAAACGAAATAAATTTCATCTGTTTTGACAAATGAACGAGAGAATGTCTTTTTTACATTCACTTCGTATTCGTCCTTCATTAAAATTGCACTTAACGTTAAAGGCTTTAATTTAAACAAGTTGCTTAGTTTTATGAAAGTTAAAAAAGTTTTCATATAATTAATTTGAAAAGATAAACCGGTAATTTATTATTTTTATGATCTAAAATTATGGTTAATGCTTTTTTTCAACATCATCAATAATACAATAAAATATTTGCGATAATAAGTTCATTAAAAAAAAGATTTAAAGACCCGACGATCGTTTCGATTTTTCATATATTTTTTTTTTTTTTTAACTGTTTAAAATTTCTTTGAATTTCTTGCATTTCATTTTGATCTTTGATTTCAAGGGTAATGCAAAATCTGCAATACCTGATTAGAGGCACGTCCCTAACTGATTAATTGATAAATGAGATTACGAATTCGCAAATTATCGCATTATGAGTCTCTTATTGATCTTGAAAAATATATTTTTTTTTAATAAAATTATTTTTATTTGTAGCAATGCTTTCGGTATATGAATTCACTAACGCCATTTGATATAAAGTGAAGGAAAACTCCAATTAACATTATAAAAAAATGAGTTTTCGTAATTTTTCTCAAATTTTATTAATAAAAAATGATTTGTTTCTTATCACATTAATTACCACTTATGTCTATAAATCCCCAGCCATTAATATTTTACAAATAATTTTTGAATTTACGTTGTTTGTGCATCTTCTCAATTGATAGTCCTTTCAATTACAAGGCATTTTGAAAATTCTCGTGTTTGATTGTCTTCTCCTTATCTTTGTTTATTTTGAATCTTTTTATCTTCATTAAATTCTCATTGCCAGCTTAATTTCATTTAAATCGTTACATGAGTCATTAAATTTCAATACATATAATAAACGATAAGATATGTCTGAATCGATACTATTCCAATAACTTTGCTAGGACTTATAAAAAAAAATTCTATATTCGAGAAGATATTGCTAACTTATTAAGTGTAGTAATAATTTTAAGGAATCAGTCATTAAGATAAGAAACCGAAATGCATAATTATTTGCAATTTGACACATCTTGTTTACTATTCAAGATAGTCGGGATTCACAAGGAACATTGGCAATCAATGTATTAATTTCTGTCACGAGAATCATCAAAATAAAACTCAATTTCAAAAAATTCCTTCAATATTTACAGAGAGTTGAGTAGTCAAAACTGAACGATTTTGAACTATGAAATATTACTAAAATCCTTATTGCCGTCCACTAAGATGTTTTATCTCGTGACTATGGCTGCGTCCTCAAGGCATTCATGTGGATCTTCTTCCCCTTCTCTCGACAAGCTTTCCCCAGTTATTCCACGCACATAGTCGCCTACTTTTTAAGGTTCGCTTGAAGAGTGCAGATCCACAGAAATCCACCTGCGAAGCATATTGGCTGTTTCCTGTGCCAGTGTTCTTCGTAAACAAACATTGATTCCGGTGTGAGAATTGAAGCTTTGTCGTGCACCATTGACGGGGACATTCTTACCTATCTAGCAACTCATTTTTGCGTATTTGAATTTTCTCCGGAGAGACAATTGGCGTGACTATTGATAGCATGACTGCTAGGAGAATCCCCTTATCCAGAAATAATTTCTCGCGCAAATTTGCACAGCAGGTCATAGTATCTTCGAAAGCGGTCGACTAAAGTCAATGCAACAACTACAATAGCCAGAATAGAGTGAGCGAATCAAATTTGTTCTGGAGCATTAATTCACATTATTTCATAAACGGCATTAATTCACTTAATCAAGAAATTTTCACATACCGTCCCGAACGTTTGAACGTTTAATATTAAAATGCTTCTATATGTTGTCGAACATATCAGGACACTTTCACAATGTTTAGTTGAATAATCGGTATAGATTAATTAAAAAACAACAACTTTTTTATGTTTGCGAGGATTGATGAATATGGCTTACAATAATTTATCATAAATGCATATATTATAACATTTTAAAGTTTTATATTAAACATGTAAATGACCATAAAGATACATTTTTAAACATACATATTAAAGTTACATATTGAATATGAAATGTCAGATTTTTTCCAGGAAATTAAAGAAAGCATACCATGTTCATTATTAGGAGCTTTAGCATAAAAGCTACTAATAAGAATGCGCCCTTGGTCTGTACGTTTATCCGTCCGTCCGTCCGCCGTTTGCACGATAACTTGAAAACGGATTAACTTTTTTAAATTCTGTTTTCAGAAAAATGACCATCAAAGTCTTAGCTCGGCCGTATCAACTTTTTAGAATTTTTCGTGGACCCCTTCAAGTTGAATTCACGTGCTAAAACAGTGAGTGTAAAGAATTCAAAGATACTAGCACGTCATATAACAATCGATTTGTCAAGAAGGAATATATTGTTACTTTCTGTTCATCTTTTAAGCATTATTGACATCGGCGCGCGCACGTGAAATCACTTTGTCGACGCACGATTGCTCAAGTGCTCATAATCTATAAGCTTATTATTAAGTAGCGGAAAAATGGAGCTGCTAATTGGTTTTATTTTACACACGATTTGAATCACCCTTCATCATTTCTACATTTCAACGATTTCGGAATTTAGCTTACTATGGGCATGTGCACCTTCACTATTTAGTTTGGTTTTGATTAGCCCACTACGGTCGGAGTTTTGGGGGTGAAAATTAGAGGGGACCAAAAGGTCTAGGTGTATTTATGCATATAAAGGAGTGAAATTCGGTATGCAGATTCCTATAATCAAGATCTCCATTATATGAAGATTTTTTTTTCTCGAGGTATCCATGCCTTCCTGACTCGGTGGCGGAAATGCATCGAAAAGATGGGGACTACATTGAAAAATAGTGTACCAACTCTGTCTGTAATAAAAGTGCTGTAAAAAATATTTCCGGTTTTCATTTTACTGGGCCTCGTAAGTAGAATAAGAATGGAGCTACTTATTAGTTTTATAATGTCAGTCCGTCCCCTTCATAATTTCTACTTTTTTTTGAGGTAGAAGGTTGAAATTCAGAATGTAGCTTACTATCTGCACTATTTAGTTTGGTTTTGACTGGTATACGGGGGTCGGAATTACGGGTTGGGATTCAGAGAGGGCAACATATCTATGTGCTATTTAGGTACGTAAAGGCATAAAATCCAGTATCCAGATTCCTTTAGGCAAGATCTACATTACTATGAAGTTTAAGCCCAATTGTTCCAGTGGGATCGGATTTGCGGGGGTGTCAGTCACTTGGTCCTTAGAACTATGGCAACGTATGGTATGCGATATATCATACGTTCGGAAATGATGAGAAAGGGACAGGAGATACGAGGTTTTTTACATTTTATACATATTACGTTCGAGAAAATCAATTTATTGAATTAAAAAAACTTGGGGAGAGGTAAAAAGTGCAGATAAAGGGGTAAAAATAGATGACTTGCCTTATCCTATTCGGGAGGCGGGGGGGAGGGGAATTAATTTCTTTTTAATAAACGTATAAATGTATTTCTGCTTCACTGCTAAAGCTCCTTCTTGGAATGTTTACAAGATTTTATTTATTTATCTTCATAAGCTCCATCTGTTTCAACATATTTTCGCCATAATTTTGCTGATAAGCTCTCATAATGAAGCAAAGTTCTAATTTATTTAATTTATGTATTAATTCTCCATGGGTTGACGTCTTTTATGAAACAAACACATACTTAGCGAGGAAATATCGTGGATTTATTTTTTGGTTCCTTAATGCTCTTTCAGTTTGCCAACTGCCTTGGTTAAGAAAGACAAATAATTCATCATCATTAATAGATGAATGTCTGGTTGACTACAGTAATGTCAATTGTGTATGAGTCATTCTACATGAAATGAAACACTTAAAAAAACTACATTTTTATAAAAGATTCAAATTTTTTTTTTTACACATTTCCTACGTCAAAGTAAGAACCCCACAGTGTTAATGTTGTTCTAGTATAATTTCTTACAAAAATATTCGCAGTCAAATTTATAGACACTTGCCGGTTAAGGGTTCTATAAACACGTGTTTCTCTGAAACTTATGTCGTACAGATTTAATTCATAGCTCGTTTAAAGCTTAAAACGTGGGCTTTTAAACTACGTAATTTCAAATATAAATGAAATTAAAGAAAAATGTATTTAACATGTTGCTAACATTCATTTTGAAAATAATAAGTTTAAAAAATGTTAACAATCTATAAAAATACTAGCATATTTCTTGATGTATGTTCTAATGGCCACCCATAGTGGATTTTTTTTATAAATATATAAAATAAATGTGAAATGATGTAATTTAATTAAAAATGTTAACAGCTCATTGCGTAATCGTCGCTTCAAGGACGTGCCTGAGCCATTGTTTTATCCCAGGTACTGCTCACACTTCAACGCGGCGCACCTGACATCATAAATAATTTAGTACTGATTGAACTATTTGGAATTCCATACCTGTAATTTCGTAGCGTTATGCAATGGATATAGGGAATTAAACTCTATTTTTTAATAGTTTTAGAGCATTGTTTTCAGGTTAATATATGATTTTATAAAATTAAAATGCATTTTTTCTCCTCATGTTTTATTTTGAAGGCCATAAAATAAATTAAAGAAAAAAGTGACTCATTTTAGCTTCAATTTGACATATATGACAATCCTCTACGACGAATATAACCAGAGATATGCTTCGTTTTAAAAGATGAGATGCGCGAAATTTTGATAACTTTGATAATTAATTATGATTAAAATATATTTTTCTTTGGCAAACGAAACTATGCATGCTTTATATTTTATCCACTAGAATACACTGATCGAGTTTGAGAAAAATCGGAGACACTAAGGTCAATTATCACCCGATTTTATGTGATTTGACGAGGAATGACTCATATGAATTCTCTTCATAGAACTGCCCCCAAGATAGGTAAAAACAAAATTTTAGATTGCATATTAAAAAATAGCTTGATGCCTTAACTGACCAATTACTTAAAATATAAAAAATATCTAGTATCATTTGACTCAAGTAGCATATCAACATTTATTGTGTTGGATTACGTGGGTCAATGAACGGTGACTACAAATTAAATCAAAAATTAAATTGACCCATCTCGTTAATTACTGTTTAAGATTTACAACTATGTAAACTGTCTCGGTTAACTCAAAAAACCGAGATACTACAGTTATATAACTCAACTCATCTCGGTACGCCTTACTATTACGCCATACATTAGCAATTTCGGAAAATTGAGGACTTCCATCGAGTCGGTGACCATCTGGACATGGTATTTTTCTGAGTAGTCAGTACTATTGATTGATATAAGATGTATCATTCTCTAAGATTTACCATTTTCGAGATTTAGACTATGATAAAATTTAGATTTTGGCCAAGCTCTCAAAAATATAAACACTGTATTTTAATCAACTCGGTGTGAAATTAACATTCATATATCATATATTATTGGTCGATTACCTCCTTTTTTTCCTGAAAGTTTGTTGACAAGGAAGAGAGCACTCTTAAACGTGAGACGAATAAACAAACATTCTGATAATTCTTTCTTTATTTGCGAATTATACATTTCGGAATTGCAAATACCGACATTTCATATGCAATTAAGGTTACTTCATAACATTTTTTACAGAAAAAAAGAACATTTGAATTTTTATTACCCTATACTCTCTGTAGAAGATAGGAGGTAGAGAAATACCAATGGCTGTCAACCATACGCAAAGAATAACGAATTTTGCATTTTTCCTTTGGAGTCGAAGATAAAGTGGATATACCACGCCCAAAAGACGATCACACGATATTACAGTCAAAGAAAAAGAACTTGTCAACATACTCGTTACTAAGTAAATAAAAAAATAAATATATTGATTAATTCTTATCAACAAGAAAAGCAGGAAAACATGATTAACTCTTACCAATATAGAGGATTATTCAAAAAGAAAGACCAGATTTCACTTACTTATCCAGCTTATATTATGAATGATGCAAACACATATTGCAAGAAATATGAAAACTTACTTTCCACTATATTCCGACTAGAATTTCGTCATCGGTGGAGTTAATTTGTTAACGTCGATATTTCAATTGCAAAGAATTTTGATTGTTTACCGCAAATATTTACTTACACCAGTAACCGAAACTTGGAGAATTTTCCCGATTCTTACATGCTTCCAAATGAAGTTTCCTTAAATAAGAATTTCTTCAAATTTGCCTTACTTTCCTTTCATTGCATATAGTTTTTAAATTTTCCTATCAAGTATAAAGGCAATTTATACTGCTTGTCATTTTCAAGTATGTTCATCTCATCTTGAAAATTATTTTTATGGGTCGATTGCTGTCATAACGACCGAAATCGTGATGTTTAGATCTCAAATCCAAGAAAAATGAAATTTCTGAGAAAATTCATCATTGGTATTATGAACACCATGTCCTTCTTATATCAGCTCAATATATTCTTTGATGATACATGCGATTCTAATTTCATCTCGGAGCCTGAAAAGTTGAGATAAATTGAAACGTCTACTCTATATGATTGTCACAATTCTTGAATGGCACTTATCGCAACTTCATGACGTATGCATTTATTCCTATCGACAAATGATGTGTCTACGAATTTTGAGAAAAGACTGTCAAATTCATATTTGACAGTCTCGATCTTTCAACACTATTCCATATGACATCACTGCTCAGACATTATTGAAATTTTGTTTATAGCAACTAATAATTTCCGATTTCCTTTCTTATAATTGGTGTCACGTAGACACATGTCATATGGTTCTTAACATTAAGGAGGCAATTTTCTAAAATTACTTTCTAAACTATGCTGGTAGCTTGAAATTTGACAATAATTTATGTAGAAATATATATTAAGTTTATACGCCCGTCTATTTCATCAACTCGTAAACTTATCAATTGGTTAATAAGCATTTAAAAAAAATTCTTTGCAACGCAACAATTTGTTACCCAAATTTATCTTTGTCTAAAAAATTTCCTTTCATATATTACATGTTACTATGTATTTTAATCATGCTCTGTATTTAGAAATTCTAATCTTAGAAAGTTGGTCAAGTTTGTTTGGTAAATAGCTTTTCGTAAACTTAATATTCAAGCAGAAAGCTTGTCAACTGTGAATTCATTTTATATATAACATGATTAATGGATTCTTAATAAGCTAAGTGATTAATCGACAGTTCCCTCTAGGAAGTACGATAACAGTTTTATTAATCGAACCCTAATTATGGAAACCATAACATTATATAGAAAAAGTCAGTTTATTACCATAGACTAAACACGTGTTACGAAGCCTTATTTACTATTTCTAAAGACAATATTTGGACTTAATAATTTAGTTCAGTCTGCGTAAAGACTCTCAATGAAGGCTTTTTTTTTTAAATGAAGACATTAAAATCCCATTCCACAAATCGAAATTTATTTATTTATCCAAAGTTTAATGTTTGATTTATAAGTGGATTTAACAAAGTTTAGAAAACTTGATTAAAACTGAATTACTGTTCTACAAAGTGTTTACGAGGTCCGTAAACAAATTTTTAGGGGTGGTAGAAAACTTTATTTTGAATTTATTTTGCCCATAAACTTGGGGTCGCAAATGAATCCTTGATGCAGAAACAAAAATTTCAACGCATGCATGTGAGCTGCCTAAACCCTTTAGATTTCTTCATCTGAAGAATGTGGTGTACGATTCTTCTGTGAATTCAGAAGAGGAGTTGGTAGCGCGAATTGTGGCTGCGAGTGACCACAATGCTGGGATTTTTGGCCGTGTCAGAATGAACACCTTTTGTAATTTTACAAACATGTAGTATTTGTTTATTAAAAACGCTGTGACCATCAGTATTTTCTAATTTCTCCGTTTTCTAGAAATACATCAACGAGAGAGACAATGTTATGAGGAAATCTCAGACAGTCGTTGCATATATGATGTTTCACAATTTTATGTTCGTATACAACCTGTATAGCGGTGTTATGTCTTGCAAGCGAATACCTTTCAAAAAAGATTACAAGTTAACTTTCATTGGACTTTCATTTTAAAAAGGAATTAAGATTTAGCTAATTGTTAGATCTAAGTACCACATTAAGTATTAAATTGATTACGTTTTACTTACTTTGAATTGAAGCGTCGATTCGGCATAAAACTTCTCCGAGCACAAAATTTTGGTAAATATCGGATACCAAGAATGTCCAACTTGTATAGCACGAGGTCAGGAGATCAGCAATGGCTACATTCATGATGAAGAAATTCGTAGCATTTCGGAGTGCTTTTGTTTTTAGTATGATGAAGATGACAGTTCCGTTGGCCGAGACGGAGAGAAGCACGAGGATCGCAATGATAGTTGACTTCGCCGCCACTTCCGCCGCCGGCTTTATTCCCCATATTGGGGTCAAATCGGAGAAATTTATACGGGAGAAGTCGATGCCACTTGTATTGTCGTTAACCGGCGAATTTAAAGAATATAAATTTTCTTGGTCCATCGTTGAAAGTTTCAAACACGTGGTGAATGAAATGAATTTCTTTGATCACTAAAAGGCTTCCTAACTTAAACGAATCAGAGGCAAATCCAAGCTTGGAAATTTTGAAAAAATAACCCGTTCGATTTTTACCAGTTAATCCTTAAATAAAAATTTCATCATTTTAAAATGATAAGTGTTAGACGAAATGATTCATTAGAAAGGGATATAAATTTCCAAGTCTTCTTGCTGTCATTAGAATCTCTTACGAATTGTCACGGTTTCGATGGCAACATACAATGGCTGGTGAACAAGATTTACCTCATAAAAGCACTGAGGAAATTTAATTTTCCCATCTTTAAAAAAGCACACCAGGTGAAATGAGGAGGATATCTTATCGAGAAAAGGGAAGGAGATAGATTATCAATCAGTGGTCGGTTTTTATCATCATCCGCTCGACGACTCCACATATCAAGGGGAACATCAAAGTGAAAAAGAACGATTAGAAAGGCTAGCGAATGAACGAAAGAAAAAAAATTCGGGTCTTATCTTCATTGAGGCATGCCACTTCTAATTAGTTAACGATAAACTTTTTATTTATCAGATTGTTAGATCCTAAGTCAATGGGTTTTTCTGAAAATTAACTTCATCAGTAATAAATTTCAAGAATACTCGACAATATTTTGAATCAAAAAACTATTTTTCGTAAAATTATCAAGCTACGCTGTCAATTCCGATGATAGTGAATATTTTACTGTTAAAGGGAAACTTTAAAATGAATGTCATTTCTTTTATAATGCAGGAGAGAAAACGATCAGTTAAATTAGTTTGCTTCTGGGTTTCTTAATAGGTGGTGTTTTTCTTGGCAGTTCGTTGTGGGTGTGCTGAATGTTAAGAAACTTCGATCGATAGTAATTGATTCAAGAAGTGATGTTAAATTCCTTCTTTAATCTCCTATAATAACAATAATTATAAACTGGAGATTGTCTCCAAATACAGGTAAAATTTTTCGATTGAAAAATGGAAGGAAAAATTAATCTCCTATGTAAACTGTGACTTCAAAGTAATATAGCGCTCCAATTCAAATGGAACTTCAAATATGGACCATTTGATTTGATTCACGTTCCATTCACTTGTTTTAAACTTATTGCAAATGTTAAACTAAAGTGTTAATTCGAAATCCTGGACTTGAACACTGAGGAGTACGATCACTAAATCCAACTGAGAAATAGGAAGAAGCATTGGCATAAGTATCTAAATTACGGTTAGTAGTTTTGAAGTAAACGTACGCGGATATGTTGATCACCCGTGTGCTTAGTGTAAAATGGGTATCTTTCTATATATATAAAGAAGGATGTTTGTTTGTTTGTTTGTTTGGGGGTTTGTTTGTGGATTTGTTTGTTTGTTTGTTTTTTATACAAGTCTACAGTTTTATTCCGATCTTGATAAAATTTCGCATACATGACCTTCAAAGCATGAGGAAGATCACTGTCTACCTCAGATTTCGAAAAAATAATAATTATTGATAAGATTACATGAATAAGAAATTATTGCAGAGTTCCATCCTTTAAATTTTTTTTTCGAATGTAAATTAAGAATTTTTACTGTATTAATTCTAAGCATTTTCATGTGTTTATTTTTAAAATATTGCAAAATTTAATTTAATTTTTTGAGATTGTTGTGTTTACCTACAAGGGTAATTATCCCGGGCAACGCCGGGTACCTTTGCTAGTCTTTTCTTTCTATACATATAAAGAAGGATGTTTGTTTGTTTGTTTGTTTGGTTGTTTTTTAAAAATCTACAGTTTTATTCCGATCTTGATAAAATTTCGCATACTTGACCTTCAAAGCATGAGGAAGGCCACTGTCTACCTCAGATTTCGAAAAAATAATAATTATTGATAAAAAATCGATATTCATGATTATGGCAGGGCATATTAATGAGAAATATCTCATGACCAACAATGCAAGGCAAAGTTTGTGCAAGAATAAGTATCAACAATGGTGTCAACACGCAATGCACCAACACTATGCAAGGAGCAACAATATATGTCTCATGACCAACAATGCACGGCAAAGTTTGTGCAATATAGAATTCAATGCATAGAATTCCTGTTATTCAGGCTTTTTTTTAGAAAAGAGAATTCTTAGTACTTAACAATTTCTTGAAAATCTTTAAAAATGATCGGTAACTGGAGATAATGGAGAGTTAGCAGACTATTGAGAAAGAGTGGAAAGATGGCAGAGGAAGCACTTTTTTAGCTCCGTGCTGTATTGAGCAAATGGTAAGCAAGTAAATAGAAGAATCGGCGACCGCTAGACTACACAAAGTGATGAATGGCCAAGTTTTGCTTCAAGACATCGAAAGAAGAAAGGAAATTGGACTTCCTTTTATTGAACTTCACTTGTTTGTGTTTGTGCGCAAATTTTGTAATCAATATTTAGCCCACTTCCTGACTATCTATAGCACTGCAACTTTCTCCAACGGCGTCTTATCGGATGACAATGCATGTTTTATCGTCTTTCATTTATTCGTACGTTATTTAATATTTAATTTTAATATATATCCAGTGGAATCATGATTGTAACGACTGCCCGTATTGTTGTTTATTGTTATCGTTGTTAATTGCCTTATGTAATTGTTGTTAATTTGATGATCAATGCTAGCAGAGTTATTGATTGTAACGTGTTTGTGGAGAGGATTGTTTATGATTAGCCAGCGCAATGTATTCCAAACGCTTTTCCGAGGTACTGTACAGAACTTCCAAGATTTTTTGGTTTTTTGTTTATCATATAAAAGCTTATTTTTTTTACAAAGAATAAAATAAAAAATATAAAATAAAAATTTTAAAGCGCACACTTTCACCTTAAAAAGTGCAGTAAAAAGTAAAAAATCTAATTATTAAAAAAAGTGTGATGGCGCGTTTATTTTATTATGTACTATTTTCTTTTTAAAATTTTAAGGTGAAAGTGTGTGCTTTAAAATTTTTATTTTGTATTTTCTTATACTGAATGCATAATTTTATTTCATATTCGGCGCATAGATGAAATACACTACATGATCAAAGGAGTTGGGACACCTGTTGCTCCACCGTAAAGCCGCAAAAAGCTTCAATCAGTAGTGTGTAGGACCACCCCGAGCTGCTATCACTGCCTCCACCCTACATGGCATACTGGACAGATGTACGGCGAACCATCCTGGATCTCACACGTCGTTCCAATTCGTCCCAAAGATGTTCGATGGGGTTGAGATCAGGACTCTGGGCGGGCCAATCCAGTTCTTCAATCCGCATCTCGTCAAACCAGTCGGATATGAATCTTGCTTTGTGGCAAGGCGCATTGTAGTGCTGGAAGAGGAACGACCCGTCACCGAAGTGTTCCCACAGCGCTGGAAGTGCCCCGTTTTCCAGAATGGTCCTGTAGCCATCAGCATTCAGGTTTCCGTCCACCTTGATGAGCGGGCCCAGTCCAGTCCAGGAGAAACACCCTAGGTGTTCACAGGGGTGTCCCAACTCCTTTGATCATGTAGTGTACCTTCACAAGGGAATAGAATCCTGCCTTTCTCAATGCTTTCAGATGGCAATGGATTTTGAGGCAACGTGGATCTTTAAATAAAAATAGTTCCAAACTACTTCTTCGAATAAAACTCCACACGCGAATGAGACTGAAGAATGTAGTGTTACAAAGCACAGTTTACTCCGCAGTAAGTTACATATTAAAATTAGAATGTCGACTCATTTCGAAATTGGCATTGTTTTTGGCTAAGAAAATTGTCTACAGATTTTGTATTAGAGGGATCGCTTTTAACTGATAACTAAATTTAATTTTAGAGCATTAGTTTTTTATATTTAGTTCCCTGATATTGGCCGACCACTTGCTAGGAGTGGTGGCATATGCATTCATTTCCCCAACTCAAATATTTTTTTTTCTGAAATCGATTCGAGAAGATATGTTAAAATTCTGAAAAATAATGTCCGTTTGTACATATATATTCGAATGGAACCAATTTTGTGCAGCTCCTCCGAAACGGCAACAAAAGCAGAACAAATGAAATCAATATAACTGTTAGAGGATACCTTACAGTATTTTTTATGACAATTGGTTAAGCCTTTTTAGAGATATTAATTTTTTTTCTAAAAATGAAGAAATGTCTTTAGAGTTTATACAAGCAAACCAAACTCAATAAATTCGTCATGTACGGAGTCCCCATATTAGCACGAATATTTTTAGCACATTTTCTATATATAGAAATGTGCTTATGTCATCGGTTTGTCCAGCTGTCCGTCCGTCCGTCCGTCTGTAGACAATCCCACAATTCATTGCGTTGCATGTATTGAATTGCATGTATTGCAATCTCACAATTCATTCAATCATGTCTTGAACTGCTGGAAGAAACGAATTATCCTCGCATTTGGTAAAACGCGTGTTGAGAACAAGGGTTCGGTTCTGCGCGTGCTCTAAACGTTAATGAGATGGTGTGCGTGCAGGATGCACGTGTTTGACGATTATTAAAAGGGCAGTTCGGTCCCTAAATCAAGAGAATTTTTTTATTCCTAGGGAGCTTAGCATTTATTACGATAACTTGAAAACGAATTAACTTTTTCACAGTCTGTTTTCACCAATCCATTAAAATGGGACAGAGTACGCAGAAGTACGAACGTGAGATAGCAGGAATAAGTACGTGCTCTAATAGCACGTGCTTTAATGGTACCATTATGATACCCTCTTAAACATTTCCTATAACAAGATATGGCATGTAATATATCAAACAAATTGTCACAACATATCATGAACGAATATAAAAGAGTAACTAGTGATAGCAAGTATCGGTCTAATGGCACGTGTACGTGCAAGGATGTCTCATGAATGAATATAACGGTATATAGTGATGTCTGAATTGTTTAGTAGTACGTGTTTTAATGGTACCAAGTGGTACCATTAGAACTTTCAATGCTAAGATATGGCATGTAATATATCAAACGACTGGTAATAACGTGCCATGAGTAACTATCACGAGAAAATAATGATAATGGTTAACAGTTTAGTAGCACGTACACTAATGGTGCCCTATGGCATGATATGGTACCATTTAAACTTTCAATTCTAAACCATGGCATGTAATATATCAAACGAGTCGTAACAACATGTAATGAGTGAATATCATGAGAAAATAATGATAATTGTTATTGGTTTAGTAGCACGTGCCCTAATGGTGCACTATGAAACCATATGGTACCATTGGAACTTTCAATGCTAAGATATGGCATGTAATATATCAAACGACTCGTAACAAGGTGCCATGAGTGAATATCACGAGAAAATAATGATAATGGTTATTGGTTTACTAGCACGTGCCCTAATGGCGCCCTATGAAACCATATGGTACCATTGGAAATTTCAATGCTAAGATATGGCATGTAATAGATCAAACGGCTCGTAATAACGTGCCATGAGTGAATATCACGTGTAAATAATGATAATGGTTATTGGTTTAGTAGCACGTGCCCTAATGGTGCCCTATGGCATGATATGGTACCATTGGAAGTTTCAATTCTAACACATGGCATGTAATATATCAAACGACTCGTAACAACATGTAATGAGTGAATATCATGAGAAAATAATGATAATTGTTATTGGTTTAGTAGCACGTGCCCTAATGGTGCCCTATGAAACCATTGGAACTTTCAATGCTAAGATATGGCATGTAATATATCAAACGACTCATAACAAGGTGCCATGAGTGAATATCACGAGAAAATAATGATAATGGTTATTGGTTTAATAGCACGTGCCCTAATGGTGCCATATGATACCATTGGAAATTTTAATGCTAAGATATGGCATATAATATATCAAACAACTGGTAATAACCTGCCATGAGTGAATATCACGTGTAAATAATGATAATGGTTATTGGTTTACTAGCGCGTGCCCTAATGGTGCTCTATGATACCATATGGTACCATTGGAACTTTCAATGCTAAGATATGACATGTAATATATCAAACAACTCGTTACAATGTGCCATGAGTGAATATCACGTGTAAATAATGATAATTGTATTGGCTTAGTAGCACGTGCCTTAAAGGTGCCATATGATACCATATGGCACCATTGGAACTTTAAATGTTAACATATGGCATGTAATATATCAAACAACTCGTAACAACGTGCCATGAGTGAATATAACGAGTAAATGATGATAGTGGCAATTGGTTTTGTAGCACGTGCCCTAATGGTACAATACAGAATTTATAGAACTTTTAATGCTAAGATATGGCGTGTAATATATCAACCAACTCCTTACGCGTTATTAGATCTTTTGTTATCCATAGCTTATTTGAATCAAGAGTATAGTACTCTTAGGCTTAATGGTATCTAAAACTCATTACTAATTAATTTAATAGTAGTTAATCGCTTGCTTCAATAAGACATTAGTAATTTAATATGAAAATCTAATAGATGCTTACACATAACGCTTCAGCAATTGAGGCTCACTTCGTTTAACATTATGTGAGAATTCTTACAAATTAAAGAACTTTTTTTTTTTTAAGTGTATGAGGAATAACTTCACTCTCCATTCTTTTATATTCTCTCTATACGTTAGCCTATTTAAATAGTAATTTACAATTTAGTTTTCATATTTATTTATTTACTCTCAAGTGTTTTAAAATGTTGGTTAATTCTGTATATCCATGTGCGATGCTATAACAAGAAAATGTGCTCCCTTTATCCGCTTTGGCGGTAAAATCATTCTTGTTTTATAAATAATTTGTTTGGTTTTGATGAGCCACTTTGGAGTTATAAATGCATCTCACAACAAACATTATTAATTTTTTTTAGATAAAAAAGTACATACTTAGAGGGTTCCTAAATCTATGTATTGATATATTTTTCATTAAATTGGTTAAGCCTTTTTAGAGCTATTAATTTTTTTTCTCTAAAAGTGAGGAAATAGCTGAAGCATTCTTTCCAGCGAACCAAATTCAATAAATTTGACATGTACGAACTCCTGACTCAGAGATGAATAATTTTTGTAAATAAACTGTCTGCCTCTGATGAGCCAATTTAGAGTTACAACGGTTTTTTATAACCCCCTCCCCTTGGGAAGCCTGTGAGAATGTACCAATCCACTCTTTCAATATTTGATGCTATATTTATTTATTTATTTATTTATTTATTAAAAGAAAATTTTTACAATAACCCTGTCCAGAGCCGGTATGGCCTCTAGGCCGACAAGTGCGGTCTCCGGAGGGTAAAACAAAAACAAAATAGTAGTTTATTAATTATCTGGAATTTTGTAATAATTAATATTAATAGATTATATTATGTAAAATTTATGTTAGTATTAGAGTTTGAATAGAGAATTTAATATGTTAGTCGAGTAAGGGCATTAGGGGTTAATTGAGTTTAGGAATGATTTTATGTTATTCTCCCGTGCTTCGGAGGGCACGTAAAGCCGTCACTCCCGGCTGCTCCTACCGTCTACAGCAGTCGTTAAAGGTATTGTCCTAACATTCCCCTAGGGGTTGGCGTAAGGTAGGGCATCCGGCTGTAAAAATCATTGCCGCATCTAATAACAAGTGATCCCATGCCTATAATGGGAACAGGTAAGGACATTGATATGCAGAATTATTCTAAAAAATGGAGTAATTTCAAACATTTATTACAAATAAATTGTAAAAGAAAAGAAAGCACTAGATACAAGAAGGTTCAAATTTTTATGATTTTCAAAAGCCCGCCTAGAAATTCTCCACAAAATAAACTCAATCTTTTCTTGTGTTAGATGTTTTTCCTTCTTATACAGGCATTTCCAAACCAGTTCCTTTTTAAGTATTTTTTATCCAATAGATAAATTAATTAATGCTCAGATCAATGTCTTACCTGTTCAGGCCTGGTAGTTTCTAGGAGGCCGTGCTAGGGCACTCAAAAGTCATCCGACCGTCGGGGTCTGAGCACAATGTATATCTTGTACGATAATCTGCGGCACTTACTCCTTCGAGGATGTTTTGCGCCATTCCAATAACTGGTAACATTTGCGAGATGACAGTAGCAGCCGGGACCGACGGCTTAACGAGCCCTCCAAAGAATTGGGGGTTCATGATGGAAGAGCTGCTGGCGGACGAACAAACCAGTGGCTATCACCAACTGCTGGGCATCCAGCACCAGTCACTCAGTATATGGGTCAGATTAAAGTCCCCAAACAGCCGTCCCACCCAGCAGTGGTCCTCAAGCCACTTACTGTCACCCAGCCAGCAGCTAGCCATACCTGAAGTTAGCCTAGTTTAACTCCACCCCCGAGCAACAAAGTAACCTGTCCAACGAAAATTTGATTGGGCGAGTCTAATTAAATTTCCGATTTCAATTGTTAAGCATTGTTGCAAAACATTCTTTGGACAAAGTGTAAGAAACAATAAAATCTTGTAAAAATTCCAAGGAGGAGTGTTAGCAGTGAAGCAGAAATACATTTATACATTTATTAAAAAGAAATTAACCCCCCCCCCTCCCGAGTAGGGGAAGGCAAGTAGCAGATCCTGCGGTCATCTATTTTTACCCCTTTATCTGCACCTTTTTTTTCCTCTCCCCAAGTTTTTTAATCAAGAAAATTGATTTTCTCGAACGTAATGTGTATAAAATGTAAAAAACCTGGTAATTTCTTTCCTTTTTCATCATTTCCGAACATATATTTAATTTTTTTAATTTTTAATTTAATTTATATATTATAATCCAATACGTCGATCCAGGGCCTATATGGCCAGAGGCCGACGAGTTGGGTCCCTGGATGGACCTGGATTAACGACTGCTGTATGATGGTTGCAGCAGCCGGGGGGGTAAAGATCGTGTCTGACTGATGGTCGCCCATCCTGTGACTAGCCGTGCCTGATGTTGCTTAACATCCCTGAAGTTAATGTTCAGTGAAATCCCACCAGGCCAGGGCCTCCCCCATAACATGCCATATGTTGCCATAGTTCTAAGGATCAAGTGACTGCCACCCCCGCAAATCCGACCCCAATGGAACAAATGGAGCTAAACTTCATGGCAATCTTGCCTAGAGGAATCTGGATACTGAATTTCACGCCTTTACTTACTAAATAGCACTTAGATATGTTGTTCTCTCTGAATCCCACCCCCGTAATTCCGACCCCAGTGTACCAATCAAAACCAAACTACATAGTGCAGATGGACATGCCCATAGGAAGCTACATTCCGAATTTCAACCTTCTACCTCAAAAAATGTAGAAATTATGAAGGAATGACATAATAAAACCAATAAGTGCTCCATTCTTCCGCTACTTAATAATTTAGACTATGAGCACGGAGCGATAATTCTCTCTTATTCTGTGCTATGAGCACTTGAGCAATTGTGCGTCGACTAAACGATTTCACGTGCGATTTCACTGTTTTAGCACGTGAATTCGACTTGAAGGGGTCCACGAAAAATTCTGAAAAGTTGGTACGGCCGAGCTAAGACTTTGATGGTGATATTTCTGAAAACAGAATTTGAAAAAGTTAATCCATTTTCAAGTTATCGTGCAAACGGCGGACGGCCGGATAAACGTACAGACCAAGGGCGCATTCTTATAAGTGGCTTTTATGCTAAAGCTCATAATAAAAATACAGGACATCCTCTATTTTCAAATGATCAACAATATTATTTGTAACTTAAATTCTTAAATATTTCACGTACGAAAATTTTAGAAATTTTCAATGTCTCTATTTGTGATTGTGATAAGAAAGGAAATAATTTCACGCATACTTTATAGATATTTTATAAACAATCGTTTATTGAAAAAATATTTATTATCAGTTCGCAAAATCAGAAAATTTTTGCGAGCTGTTTAAAATTGCTTATATATACATATAATTTATGAGAAGAAAAATATATATATTTTTAAATAACGGAAATTTATCGTTATCTACACAGATATGACAGAGGCTTAAATCACAAAGTAAGAAGCAAAAGACAATGAAAAAAAATATTTATAGAAGGCCATAAGATCTCTTAATACAATTTTACAGATACTATATAATTAATGAAATAAAAGTTATCACTCCGCAGATGGAAATCGAAATTTGCTTAGAGTTTGTATATTTACATGACTTTGAAATAGGAAATCTTATTTTACAACTGGCAACTGGGATAGAAGAAAAATAATACAAATTATCAAGAAAATTGTTCCATAATGGCGGTTTCCTGCATTTTACATAAATATTCACTGTTTATAACCCGTTTTTTAAAATATTTTTTTCTTCCTTTTTTAAAAATATTTTACTATAGATATCAACCATTAAACATCTTTTCTTGATCTTAACGTTCATGACTGCTTGCATTATATCGAAGCATTTAGAACTAAAGTATATACAATTAAGCACTCTCCTTTTATTATACACTTGCAGCAAATTGTAGTTTTATATTATTGTATTCTACATATATGATAGATTCATTTAGGAACGATATCCCTTTATTCTTGGGGAGAGCTTGCTTTTAGAAAAATATACCCTTTTAGTATAAGGATAAATAAAAGGAAGAGCCCTAATACGAATTGAGGGTAATGATTTGAGGTCTTTGAACAATTAATGAATCATCCCATTTTGGCCACCTTTAAAATTGGCATGAAAAGCCTTTATTGGTAAGATGTATAGGAGAATAATTATGTCGACTTCTATCTAAACACTGTGTGAGCCTTTTTTATGGAGGAAATTGCATTGAATAAATAAAAGAAACTTAAATATAAAGAGCAGTGACTATATTTAAAATAAATCAGCAGATCTATACATTTTTCATCTTTTTTTTTTTTTTCAATCGAATCACTTTCTGCAAGTTCCAAAAAAAAAATGCAGTCGCTCAAATGAACGATATGTTCAACACCATGAAGTCATTACAGTTGACCAACGACTATTTTCTAGTTGATGTTATTCTGCAGAACTTGTTCTAAATCACCGTTGATGAAATTAATAAAAATATGGACATAAAATTAATTTTAATTGTGGAATTAACTAACAAAATATTATTATTTCTCTTTACTGAAAGAAATCAACTCTATATTGATTCTTACTTTTATCGTGTTGCGATAAGAAACTGTGAAAACATACTCAAGAGAAGAGATACTAATCTTCGAAAACAGTCAATTCTCTGAAATTACACTTCTGACATGATAAAAAGGAGAAATTTCATAACTTCAAAATAAAATCTAGGTTGAATTACTTTACGTATACATCAATACTATTTGGGGCGTGATGAAATGACAAAAAAAAAATAATATGAAACTACAAATGTTATGGCAGCTGCTTCTTTTTAAGCTGGTTTCTTATAGATTTCAATACGCAGAAATAAAATAATATTTGAATAACGTTAAATAAAATTTAATATGAAAGCAAAGGATGAACAATGGCTGTATTTTAAAATTAAACATGCTGAATTGTAGGAAACACGATTCAAAAATAATTCAAATTGTCTATGAAGAAAAAGTTACCCTAAAAAAACAAAACAAAAAAAAACTGTCATTTTATTTCGAAAAATATTGTTGAATTAAAAAAAAAGGGTTTGACAATGAATGAAGAAGTTGTACTACTTTATGAAAAATAATGAAGGATGATACTATACATATAACGATATAGATAGTATTTAAGTACTACAATATGAAGTTTAAAAATATAAAACGAAAAAAATCAAAATTTTTAAAGTTACTAGAAAACAATACTCTTCTCAAATCAAATAAAAAATCCACGAAAGGTTAATTTCGAATAAAAACTAAATTCATGTAGCAAAAAAATTCTTTAAATATATGTAAAATAACATCGTTAAAACAATTTTTCTGTCAAATATTTTTAAAAATGGCACTATTCGCCAACGAATTCAAAACTGTTCGATACAGTATTGAGAAAACAAAAATGAGATAACAAATTATATGTGTGCATTAAAAAACGGGTATGCCGTAAAAATACATAAAAGATAACAATAATACTGTTCAATGGCAATAATAGCACCATGAAAATTGCACATCTCATTTTGTTGTGTTTCACTCCGATGGAATACTACGAAACACTGCTGAAGTGTAAAAAAATTTTAAATATCCTAATATAGATTTTCTTTAAGATACAGTCAATAATATAAAATCATTCGAAGGAATTCAAGAACTCCTTAAAATATTCGGCCAAATTGGTGACGGCGTCTAGGTAGCGATGATCACACTCGTCGGAAGCGTAGACTTTGGCAAAGTCGACCATCCGGACGTCGGTCTTGGTCAGGGCTGCCTCGAGACTGTTAAAGGCCGAGTCACGAGCGTCGTAGACCAATAGAAGCGAGCTGCGATAAAAGGAGAAGTGTCGCTGACGACATGCCCATGATCGAACCCGTTCGAGCCGTTCGATGAGCGCCCTCACTATCCACTTGTCGAGGCCGGAGTCGGCGTTGAAGTAGGAAGCCAGCGCTGTTATTCCCCGTCACACGGTCAGTCGATAACGTGTCGAAGAACCAACGAAAATAAAAAGAGAAAGAGAAAAAAATAAATAAAAGATAAGAAGGAGAAAATCCACTCTCAAAATGCCTCAAATAAAAGAGGTAAATCACTCGTATTTCCATTAGCTAAAGAATATAAACTAGGATGGATGGTGGGGGGGGGGGGGGGAGCTCTCTTATCATTGGGAATAAAAAGCTATAAAAACATTCCTGGATTAGGTTAAACGAAATCGTCATAAAAATGACATACATGGGCCAATTACCTTGCTTTAATGTCAGTTACTTTTAGAAAGAGTGATATACATGTATTTCAAAAGAGAACACAAAAGGTGTTTTCTTATTAACTTTGCTCAGCAGCACAGAAAAATTTCATCAAATGGTAACATTTATAAATACATTGCTCAAAAAATTAGTTTCTTTGATTTCTGTTTATTAAATAAGAACATCAAAAAAGCAAATGAAAGTAAAAGAAAGTTGTCCGATTATGCGAATGAGATGCAAAATCAAACTTTCATTTCAATAAGTGGAGTATCTGCACTTTCCCTAATAAATATCCTGAAAGTTCCTTATTCTTGCAACAATATTTGCCGGAATCCGAAGCCTGGAGAGCCGTAGGACTATTCCCTGGAGCAAAAGCGGCAGAGGATCCCACAAGAACTGTTGGAGAATCGGATCTTGTCCATGCCTCATTATTGTCAGTTTATTTTGGCAGTCCAGGGTGACCATACATCCTACTGAACAGTCAAGCTTGTCCAGTTTGACATGCTTCTATTCACCCCCCCCCACCAACATGTCACTTGCTACTCAATCACGATAATTGAGTTTGCATCTCATTTGCATAATTGGACCACTTTCTTCGACTTGTCATTTGCTTTTCTGGTGTTCTTTTTAATAAACAAAAATCAAATTTTTTTTTAATCCTTCATACTTATGATGCAAAAAAGACGAACCTCTTGTCCACAAACGTTTTAATGGGCGAATACGTATTTCGATCTCGTTGAGATCATTATTCAACGCAAAATAGGGAAAGTAACAAAGCAAGCTATTTATAAGAAGAACAGCTGTCCATAGCATAAAAAATCCGAATACTCTGAAGAACCTTCTCGGAAACCCTAAGGACA